>CM053273.1:34024767-34118071 GCA_028583415.1 Protea cynaroides | reverse complement strand
AAAGTAACATATAATAGAAACTCGTGATGATCCAATTGAGCGAGAACTTATGGAGCAATAGTTCCTCGACTGTGCTTGTGGCATTAAATATCATCTCTAAATTGATGGATGAAGTAAAAGCAGCAATTTTGTTAAATCCGTATATAAGAACGGTGCAAGAAGATTTAGAGAAAGAAAAACCTAACCCTAACTTACTTCGGATGTGAAAAAGGTCCTGAGATACAGAGGATAATTATGCATGCCTGAAAGTGAAAAATGCTGATCATAGATACAAGATAATGCTAAAAGCCCATTCTATTCCGTATTGGGTACATCCTAAAAGTACAAAATATACCAAAACATGAAGAGATTATTTTGGTGGAAGGGAATAGAAGTAGTTGTGGCTAGATGCATGTTTCAGTGACTGAATTATCAGCAAGTAAAGGCTGAAAGACAAAGACCAACATCACTTACTACAACCACTATCGAAGCCAGTCTGGAAGTGAAACTGCAATACAATGAACTATGTCACCGATTTGCCACTGACTCCTAGATCGGTTGACTCAGTTTGGGTGATTGTTGATCTCCTTATGAAGATAGCTCATTCCATTGCTATACGACCTTGGTGTGTTTTGGAGCGGCTAACTAAGCTATATGTGGATAATATTGCCAGATTAAATGGTATGCCTGAGAGTATAGTGTCGGTCAGAGGCTCATGCTTTATCTCAAAGTTTTGGGAGGATCTACAAAAAACAATGGGAATGAAGTTGAAGTTTAGTACCGTATTATACCTTAAACCGACGGATAGTCGGAGCGGACTATACAGATCCTAAGAGATATGCCCCGAGCTTATAAAATTGATTTCAAGGAGCTTGAGTTGAGAAGTTACCGCGTATTGAATTTTCTACCAAGCTACCATGTAGATGTCACCTATGAAGCATGGTATGGTAGAAATGTCGAATGCCTTTGTTTTGGAACGAAGTCAAAGAATAAGGATTTGTAAGACCTAAGTCTATTGAAGAAACATGTCGTGTGGCAGACAAGATCAAAGAAAAGGGCCAAGATAGCTCAAGTTTGTTAGAAGAGACACCAAGACCTCGAGTTCGCCATAAGTGACAAAGTGTTCTTGAAGATATCACTTATGTATGGTTTGAAACGATTCAACAAGAAGGGAAAGTTGTATCCTATATATCTTTTGGACCTCATAAAAATTTTGGAGAGACATAGAAAAGTTGCATATCAACTAGCGTTACCGCTGTCCATGTCTAGTGTGCATGACGTATTTCGCGTGTCTCTATTGAAGAAGTACGTTGGAGATCCATATCAAAGGTGTTGACCACGGATCCACTGGATTAGATAGAAGATAACTATGGAAGTGGTACCAGCCTAGTTCACTGGTTGGAAGGTACAACATCTCCAAAGCTAACCTGGCGAAGACAAGACGTGGAGAAGATTACATGGGAAGAGGAAGATCCAATGCTGAAGTAGTAATCCCACCTATTTAACTCCGAAGTATATTCAAATTTCAAGGACGAAATTTCTGTTAAGGGTGGTGGAGTTGTAAGACCTGCACTCCAATAATTTGGTCTAACCATGTCGTGCCAGGTCTTTCCATCATAGCTGGACCAAGTGGACCGATCGTGTGAAGATGGATCACAAACCAGTTATAAAAATCGACTCAACACCCAAAATTGTATGCATATGGTCGGATACTTGGGTAGGTATGGTCGACCATATGCTAAGAGTGAAGATCTTGGATCCAGGACCCTACGGTCAATGTTTTTGACCCTACAGTCGATGTTTTCGACCCTACGGTCGATGGTTTATGCGACCGTATGATCGACTATACAAACCCAGAACCGACTCCGTGTTTAGGAAACTTTTCTAATTTGAGGAGGACTCTTTCCTAATTAAAGTGGGACTCTATATGGAGGTTTTTTCTCTATATAAGGGACGTTCCTTAGCCTCTCTCACTCTTTTAGAACCCATATTGAAACTCTAAACCTAAGAGAGAAAGAGAGAGAGGAAGAGAAGGAGAAGGAGATTTGGAAAAGAAGGCTGAGAGGAAGGTTTTGCAGAGAAGAGTTATATCTCTCTACAACAAGCTTAAGGTATGGACTTGACTCTGTAGGATAGATTAAATAGGATAGGTTTCTTTCTATCAAATTAATGTGTTGAATCTAATGTAACGATTTTGGTTATGGAATTTCTAAGCAAAACCATGAGAGAATAGATTAGGGATAATTGATAAGGATAAACTGTGATCAAAGGCCATAGAATGATTTTAGGATGAATCCCATTGATGATCCCTGAAAAGTAAAAATTAACTTGACTACATATAGTCGCAGCTATGGTCAACTATAGGATGAGAGAAAAGTGGACCATAGCCATTCGGGAAGAATTCAGGAAACATACGGTCACAGGTACGGTCGCATGTAATGCTACCATAGGGTATCGACCGTATGTCCTACGGTGGCATATATTGTAACCATAGCATCGACCATAGCATCGACCGTAGGAAAACAGTAAGCATATTTTAAGACCAAAAAAGGTTTTTGACTACTGTAACTTGGTAAACTTGAGTCCTAACTTACATACATTAATTGTTTAGGTTCCTAATGGATTCAAAGTAACTTCCAAAGCTTGGGAGAGGAACAAGGAGATGAACAAAATTGATCAAAGGTGAGGGAACAAGACCTAAACTAATTGGTTAATAACAAACTATTTTTTTTTATTGAGTCCAATACCATGATTGATTTTATGCTTGTATGCTTATAATGTGCATCTCACATGTCATCCAATATTCTTGCTATTATTGTTCATGCATATTTAATTCTGTTTATTTATAACATGATGATGATGATGATGCTAGGAATAGTCATGTGAATGTATGTGTGTGGTTGATGTGTTGGATGCGAGTGGAGCATCAAGGGAAGGATGTGGCATGGTGGTCTTTGACCTCGTCAACAGACTCTAGCTCTATCTTTACTCAAGTTTTGCCCACTAACATCGTCGTATCGCCATTACCTTAGCAGAACTATTACGTCGTAGGGCATCAAGGGAGGTAGTCTCGGACCATCTGGTCTCTAACTCTGTCGGGGGACCTTAGCTCTATCTCTATGGACGTATGGAGGGATGTTGGGGTGAGGCCTTGGATACACTATTTGGCATTAGGATTGGTTAGTTGCGAGCCCAATTTGCAAGCCCTCACCAATAGGGGCTTACGTGTTAGTATGAGTAGGGCATCAGGGGAAGTATTGGCGGTATTTGATCCGGACACTTTAACTTTATCTCTATTCCATGGTGGGTGCATGTGGGACGGCAATGGTGTTTGATCCATTGGGCGGATTCGCACACTCGTGAATAGAGGTACGGGGGCCACCAAACCTTTTATAGTACATTACAAACTCATAAACCAGACCAAAGATATGAATTGAATGTATGCATATGTTTGTTGCATTGTTTTGTTTTCTCACTGAGCTCAAGTTGGAGAGCAGACCCTCGCGCGTGCAATTCTTTTTAGTTTCTGATGTTGCAGGTGTTACGGTTGAAGATTATATGAATACACCAACGTGTGGACATGCAACGGCTATGGATGTGCAAGCTATGGAGGACAAATATGGCTCGTCAAGCTAATGTTTCAACTATGTTTATGCTTAGTGGTTAACTTTCATATTGTGATACTTGTAATTAGTATTAATTATGTTTTGGTTACTTGAAGATAACTTGTTAAATATTTAATTATCACTGTAGACTCTCAGTTCATTATTAATAAGACTTTCGCTATTTATTTATTTACTGATTATTATTGTGGAATGTGTTTTGGTTTAACATGGTTGGCATAGCCTATACGAGATCCTGGTTTGAACTGTTGGTTCTCATGGCGGTTCATCATACCACTGGTTAGTCCAGAATTGGGGTGTGACACTATCTCTGGTCACCAAACAATGCAAGCAGAGTTCTATTATGGAGCTCTATTGGCTTTTCCCCTTGCATGGTTGGTGTAAAATCAATTCTGATGGTTTAAGTTTTAGGAACCCAGGTGTGGTTGGGATTGGAGGAGTTAATCGTATGTCATCTGGTGAAGTGAAATTTCTTTTGCAGAGTTTCTTGGTGTAACCACAAATTATGTTGTAGAGATGATAGGGGCAATGCATGGCATTAAGAAAGCTATTCCACTTGGTTTTCAGAAGATGTGGTTAGAGAGTGACTCGACCTCTGTGATTGAGGCTTTTCAACAACAAAACTTGCCTTGGTTTTGTAAACAACAATGGAATGTTCTTCTTCCAGCTCTAGAAAAATGCCAAATCAGAGTTACTCATGGCTTCAGAGAAACAAATACATCAGCAGACATCTTGGCAAGAAAGGCTGCTCAGGACAGGCTTTCATATGTTTGGAGCTCATGTCTTAACTTTATTGCTCCTGAGGTGGTGTGGGATGCTTCTCACAGACCATGATTTAGATTTTCTTTATTTGTCCTAGGATGGTCATGCTGATGACAATGCCGAAGGTGGAGGTTCAACATCATTTTAGGGACCATATGTATCTCTCTTTACTTTACTTTTTATTTAATATAATCACTTCATGGCTTCTAACACAAAAAAAAAAAAAAAAAAAAAAAAAAAAGACATTATCTTTCTTATTTAAAGAAAGAAATGAAATCTTCCACCGTGGACGTGACAATAATGAGCTCTATATTGGTTTTGTATTGGTTTTAAATTAAAAAAAAAAAAAAAGGGGAAAAATCTGGTATTTATTGTGAAACAACCTATACAGCTAAGAAAATCTTTTGAAAGGAAATCTATTATTAACAATGTTTTTATTCCAAATACAAAAATTCGAATTTCCTGAATACCATGGGTAGCCAGCTTCATCTGTTCGTTTCCTGGCATCTATATTAAGCCTTTTGGCAGGAAATCCTTCTGCGAATATGAAGACCTCAGGAAATCAGCAAGAAAAACCATGGTTTTAATTACACAAAGATCAAGATTAAAATCAGAAAAATCATTATTAGTTGTCACAAAAGCCAGAATGAAGAGGAACAAAATTAATTTGAATTCCTCGATAACCTTTCAGAGATTGCATTCCTATTTAATGGAAGAATACACTTACAAAATTTGAATTTGAAACAGCTGGATAAACTTTACAACTGTAGATTCTCATAAGAGATTATAGGTTATACTTTTAAAATTAGGTAATTGACACATACCATCCCTGTACTTTAATCCGATTCCAGTTACCTTAATAGTTTTCTGAACTGGACGACTACCACCCTTTAACTTACATCAGGTTCACGAACCAGTCCAGACTTAAATTTTAACCTATTTATTCTCTTTAATATGGCCAAAATACCCTTTAGAGTGAGTTGAAAAGTCTAAAATACCCTTTTTTACCTTTACCTTTACTTTGCCTTTTCAAAATCAAGGAACGATCAAGAATGACGATGACCTCAATTGCTTGTTTATGATATTAATCTCCTGCATCGAGGCTTCCTTGAGCTATTCTCGATTCAAATTAGCCTATTCCGACAGATAATTCACTTCGCTCGTCAGAAGATACTGTCCATAGAAAAATTGAGCAAGGCGAGAAGCAATCTAGTGATTCTGTTATTGAAATTTCCATAGCTGAGTGTAAACCTGCTTTATTGGACAAAGTCCAGTAATTTTCACATATCCGAATGTTGTTTTGTGCCATTAACGAGAATCCCGACAACAATCCCAGTGAATCTTGGCGGATTTCCAGCGTGAATTCTTTGAATCGATTTCAGGCAAGATCATTCCACAACAAATGGCAAAATTAAATCGAATTTCAAGTGCAGCAATTTTTTATTTTTTTTATTATTTTTTTTATTTTTGAGCAACTGATCCATTTGATCGTCTTAATTGAATGTGCTGTTGAATATCCACTGCTCTGTTCTGCGTTCAAGAATACTTTGCCTCTGTCGAATGGCATTCCTTTCAACCAATTAATCTTCTTGAAGTCTAGCGAGTCCAACAGCATGACGGAAACTCATCGGTTGGTGTGTGAGATCCTCACATTGAAGTACCGATTTGAGACTAGGTATGACACAAATTTTCAAAAACCGCTCAGATAATCTCAGAAAGTTGAATCTAATAGACTTGCAGAACATATCAGGCGATGTGGACTGGCCAACGCCTTCAACTACCTCTTCTTCCCGATCTGCTTCATTTGCTCCTCCTTGAATTTTCTGCTTAATTTCATTTTCAGGAGGGAGATAGATTTGAGTGTATCTAATTTCTTTCGAATCTGATTCATTCTCACCTGTCTGCAATTTCTGCTTAATCTCACTTTCAGAAACGAGAGAATCATAAGCGTGAACATCATCGATACGTACTTCTAGTTCTGGATGTAGCTTGTCGCCAACACGACAGAAGATCTGAGGCGTTGGAAGATCGTAAAATCTCTCCGGAAAATCGGAAATTGTTTCCAGTTGTTCTTGCGGTAAGTTGACGATATCGTTTCCTTTCTTAGGCAACGACGACGAAGTCCCATCGCGATCGCCAGAATACCTGGAAATTTCTCTACTGGCCTCCATTTTTGCGGTTAACTTTTCCAATTGTTGTTGCAGAGGAACAATGAGCGATCTCACTTCCTCTCGTAGCTGTTTCTGTAAACTTGATATTTGTGCAGAGATCTTCTCCATGCTAAGATCAAATTGGTGAGCTTGAAATTACTCTCTTGAGTTCATTTGAAAAAGGTGTTTTCATTTTTGACATCTATGACTTCCGATTAAGCATGGAAGAAGAAGAATGAAAGGAAACCTACGTCTGCTCTGCTGCTGCAATGGCTCCGCTGTGGAGATGATTTTCTTCTCCCCGACTCGAAAGACCAAACGTCTAAGACCAGACGTCTTTGATGCCTGAGTCTTTCCTTCTTAATAACAAACTGCTGAGGTTATTTTGGCATTTTGGAATAAGTTGTAATGGTATTAGAGAGGGTAAAATTGTATATTTACCCTCTTTGTTTACAAATGGTTGAACCAGGGGGTAACTCGTCCGGTTCAAAAAACTATTAAGGTAACTGGAATCGGATTAAAGTACAGGGGTGATATGTGTCAATTATCCTTTAAAATTTGAATATTTGAACCTATGACCGTACTCAAAGGAGTCGATCATAGTAGTTGAGTTTCAATAACTATATTCTTGATACACCCCCTCAAGCTTATGGGAGTATCTTGAACCGTAAGCTCAATCGTGCGATGGCAACCCTTTAGTCATGATATCTGCCAGTTGATATTGGCTGGAGATATGGCGCACTAGAAGTTGTTGCTTAGTCACACGTTCATGTACAAAATGAAAATCAATTTCAATGTACTTTGTGTGGCCATGATACAGCGGGTTGGCAGTCAAGTAAGTTGCACCTATATTGTCATAGTAGATTATGGGGATGTCGATATGAAGATCAAGATCCTTTATCGTTGTTGTAACTAGATCAATTCAGCCAAAGCATGATAATGCCTTTGTACTTAGATTCTGTAGAGGCTCATGCAATGGTTGCTTGCTTCTTGGAGCTCTATGTGACAAGATTAGGACAAAGAAAGATACAATGGCCACTAGTGGATCGTCAATCATCCGGGCAACCAAGCTAATCAACATTACTATATGCATGCAATTTTTGAACCGAAGATTATTAAATAAAGAGACCATAAGATAGCGTTGAGATAATGTAGGATGTGCTTTACCACTGTTCAATGCTCTGTCTATTAGGGATGAAAGTGCAAACAAGAGAGAAAAGCGAAGATCAAGCACAACACACAAACATGGGATTTACCGTGGTTCAGCACCCCAACGCCGAATGCCTACCTCCACCCAGAGAAATAGAGAATTTCTTTATTCTCAAGAATATTCTACACTTCTCTCCACCTGACAAAGTGTTATCTTTCGTTCAGCCTTAGCTAAGGATTTTCCCACAGAGAAATATATAGGCTCCCTAGAAACCCTAACTCCACACAATTACGTATTAACCCTTGTACATGTAACGATCCCTAAACCAAATACAAAAACAACTCCAATCACCATGGGGACCCCATAGAATACAAGATACAACCCAACATTGTCGTTGGTGTGTTCATAAACTGACACACTCGGTTGACTGAGTAGGCAATATTAGGCCTAGTTAGTGTGAGAAACTACAGAGCACCATCTGTGCTATGGTATCGAGTGACATCTTGTAGGACCGTACCATGATGTCGAGAAATTGAAACATTGGTGCTGGGACTAGCTACGATTTTGACACCATCCATCTTCAGTATACGAAGTAAATTGCCACATATTGCCCTTGACTCAAATGTAGTCCATGACTAGAACGTTGTGCCTCAATCCTCAAGAAGAAATGGCGATCTCCCAAATTAGAAATTGCAAACTCCTTTGCTAGGGAATAAATGACATTTTGGACTACTGATGGGTGAGACCAAGTGATGATAACCAAAATTTAGATGAACTATGTCCATTGATGAAGCACGAACAAGGATGTGTCAGTTTGAGCAACAATGAACCCTAGAGAGATGAAAAATGAACTCAACCGATGATACCATGCTCGAGGAGCTTGCTTAAGACCACATAATGTTTTCTGTAAGTAACAGACATTGTTTGGTAGTTGAGGATCCACAAAGCCCTAGGGTTGGGTCATAAAAACCCGTTCCTCAAGAGTGTCATTTAGGAAGGCATTTTTAACATCCAATTGCATGCTTGATCACCCATTTTCGTGACACAACTAATGGGAGGATTGTTTGAATTTTAATGGGTTTTACAACCGTATTAAAAGTCTCAAAATAGTCCACACCCTCTTGTTGATTGTAACCCTTAGCCACCAATCATGCATTGTACCTTTGTTTTTCCCATTGGCATGTCGTTTGATCCGATAGATCTACTTACACCCAACCAGATTCATATATATTTGGTGATGGAGGTACGAGTTTCCAAATGCCATTGCCAAGTAATGCATTAAATTCTTCACTCATGGTTGTACATCATTTGGGGTCCTTATTGGCATTGGTAAGGGATGCCGATTCCATGATACAAGAATCTATGGAGGTTAAATAGGCTGAAGGGAGGGAAAATTATTTTGTAGTCAAGAGGGTCAATTTGTTTGTGGGTTTGGTAATACCAGACCGAGATCTGGTTATCATAGAATGTTGGACCGGTGGATGGGTCACGGACTTAGATGGATGGCTTATGGGGTCAGATGGATAGGTCATGAGTTCATGGGGAAGAGTGACGGTTTCATTTGTAGTGGTGATGGGTTGGTGGAGTTAAAGTGAGTGGGGGATTTAAAGGAATCTGGGGAGAGAATGATGGTGGCAATTGGGAACCAACCGTAGAAGATGTTGGATTATTTGATGACTGTGTGGGCACCACCGTGTACAAGGATATACAACAGTCGATAAGGACAACAAAATGGAGTTTTGTGGGATAGCATCATGAGGATCATTGGTTTGCATGGAAGTAGATGGGAACAAGGTTTCATCAAAGATGACATGCCATGACACATAGGTACATCCCGTACTTGGATCATAGTACTTATATCCCTTTTGTGCGTCGCTGTACCCTATGAGAATAGTTTGCTTGGAGCGAAACTGTAGTTCATAGGATATAGACGGCCTTAAGTAGGTATAACAGACATCCAAAAAGTTTCATTATGGTATAGTCATGAATGTGGCCAAACAAAATCTCAAATGGCAAAAGCAATACCTAACATTGATGTTGGCAAGCGATTGATGATATAGATGGCTGTGAAGAATGCATGCGTAGACTTGCCATGGCAGAGGATCAAGAGGGTGTCCCAATTTATTTGCTTTAATGATGAAGGAAAGAGTCTTAGCTGAAGGATGTTCAAGCCGATCATGTCAGATGGAAGAAGGAGCACACTCACCAATGAGAGCCATTGGTGTAGTGCTTGATTTATTTGCAACCACGTCAGTATAGACCATGTTCACGCTATCTCCGAAGGAGCACCTTGCTAGTCAGTTGATCTTTAACATAACAAAATCGAAGATGAAACTCAAAGTATACTCTTACATTCTAATTCCGACTAAACCAGAAGTGTGAGTAAACCGTCTCTAACTCAACGGTTCACACTAGGATTTCAATAAACCGCGTCAACAAACCAACCAAGCACACTAACCACAATCAAAGAATAATAAAATAGCAGCGAAAATTAATAAATAACTGAACTGAGTTTCTAATGATAAAATAATAATGATTCAAATTATTCCCATAAACCACAACGTAATTAAATAAATCCCTTACATCGTTTATAATCAACTGAAAAGATTAAATAAGTAACCCTAAAGAAACACACCGAATGAACACTTGTATGAAGCATCATGCTCGTCCTCTACTACGTGTGTATCCAACACAGCTACTGTCCCATAAGATGGAGCAGCCATAAAATCTTCCACGGTATAACCTGCATTAATATCTAAAAAAGAATATATATATATATATATATATATATATTCGGGGTGAGCTTACAACTTAACTCAGTAAAGCACAAGATCATACAATATACAAAATGCATGAGATAACATTACATTAGATCAGGTATAACTTGCAAAATGCTATGGTAAGGTTTGGTGGCCACCGCACCTCCATGCACGAGAGTATGAGCACACCCAACAGTCAAGCTCCGATCCACACTACTGCTGTTGCCCCACATCGCTCACTCTGGTATAGAAATAGAGCTAGAGTCTGGTGGGCAGGCGGTGCCACAATCCTATGTCCTCCGCCTGATACCCTATACTGTATCAATACCTACATCCCTATTTGCAAGGGCTTGCAAGTGGGTTCCGTTTCTAACTAGTCCTATATGTCATCATAGTATCTATGGTCCTACCCCAGCATAGCTCCCTACGGCATAGAGATAGGGCTCGAGTCTGGTAGGCAGGCGGCGCCACAATCCTACATCCTCCTCCTGATACCCTACTAGTACCAAGCTCGCTAAGGGAGATAGCTATACGAAAAGGTGTTAGTGTGAGGATATATCCAAGGCTCTACTCCCCTTCACATTCCACGCACTAACAAAAACATTCACATGACTAAATAACAACATTCTTAGCATACGAATATGCATTAACAAATAATAAAATTAAATAACGAGATGACTTGTGAAATGCACAGGCAACAAGCAAACAGATTACAAATATAGATACAACGGTTTACTGTTTTATTAAATTAATTAGGGTTTGGGGTCTTGTCCCTTACCTGACGCATGATTGCAAGTCTGTTCTGCGTCATGAGTCCACTCACGTCGTCCATAAGTCCTACATGATGATATTCATTGATTAAAATTAGGTTTACGAGGTTCAAGTTGGTCAGAAATAAGTCTGGCCAACAATTTACCCTTGGACAGACATACCGGTCGAACTCAAGGTCCAGTCGGTATGTCCCTGCGGTATATACCACCTAGGAATACCACAGGACCTTTAGTCTAGCCACTATGCCCTGCGGTATAGCATACCGCAGGACCTTCAGTCTAGTCGGTATGCCCAGCGGTATGGGTCCGAGAGTCCATTCTCAGAACTCCCTCTCCCGTCGGTCCTCGGCTTGGTTTCAGGGTTTCTCTTCTAGGGTCAAGATACATGTTAGGTCACTTAGGTTTAGATTATCCGTCGTTTGACATCATAGAATAGTGTTCCCATCCTTCTCAGAATGGATCTCACTATGAATTAGGGTTCTATAGATCTAGGGTTTTGGATCAATACGTCGTTTCACGGCATTGATCCGCAACCAAGCCTTCCTATAGGGATAGAGCACTTACTCTCTGAATGGCGGTGCTCTCCTCCCTATGAAAATCCCTTCTCGAACAGCCTATTTCCTCTTTGCTCCTTCTCAGATCTCTTTCTAGACAGCTCTAGGGTTTGAGATTCATTGGAAAGGATCTAAGGAGAAGAGAAGATATATTTATAAAGTGGGAGGCTATTCTAGGAAGGTCTCTTACGTCTAAAAGATCTCCTTGAATCAGATTCAGAGTGTGGGACCCACTGGAGTCCATCATCACTTGTGCAGTCATACCGGTTGGACATACCGGTCTGAGTCAAAGTCCAACCAGTATGTCAGACTGGTATGCATAAAATTGGTCTAAAATGCTCATTTTTCGTACCTAGAGTTCGTGGTTCGTCACCTGGCCTTGTCTTCTGGTCCAGTTATGATTGGAAGACCTATCTCAACGCGAAACTTAGGTTAGACCCGGGTTCCGTAGTGCGGGTCTTACATATATATTGTTATCAGATGTGAATCTATTGACAGAAAGGAGATTTTTGATAATCGTAGGTACATGCAATAGATCATTTAAGCCTTAAATGAAAAGAAAAGTATTTAGAACCAATATGTTGAATGGGAAAACCTACACCATCTCCAACTCGGATCTGGTCAGGTCCATTGTATGGGCTGCTAACATTCAGATTCTCCAGATTTCAAGTAAGATGATATGTGGCACCCGAATCAGAATACCATGCATTATCAAATTATATTGACGTTGCAACAACATACGCAGCCGGCAAATTGTAAGTTGACTGATTTTGAGGTGGAATCTGATAATAACAATTGGTGGCAATGTGATTCATCTGATTGCAGATTTGACAAGGGGACTGAACAGCAGTTGGTTGGATGCTTGGACCAGAATTTTGTTAATAGGAATTACCTTTTCCACATCCCTTACCTCTATGTCGGTCATTGTTGTTGCTATTCCCAGAATTTGAAGATGGTGAGAGCCGGTTAGAGTTGGTGGGAAAAGGGTGCAATTCATCCCCCCGTCGAAATAGATTGGCTTCGGCAGTGGAGAAATCACTAGTAGAATGATGTGATTCCTTTAGCAATTCGTGATTTAAGAGGAATCCATAGAAGTCTTATACAGCAACGGGATCGATCCGAGTAGTGATAGATTTGAGCATAAGCAACAAATATTTGAAACAAAAATAATCCTAACCCAAAGCTAGTCAGAAGTAGGTAAAGCATTGCGAACGTCTCAAAACCACAAATGAGTGTCTTGGGATATTCCTGGAGAACCAAGAACTTTCCCAAGGGACCCAGGGACTTGGAGATCTAATAATGTTCGAAGCCGACGAGGTGGAGAATATCCATGAAGGATGCCTAAACAAACAGGTCCATTCCCAGTCTGGTGATGGATAAGGGGAACTATGATATCTGTATTATATATCAAAATATTCCTCTACACCCAAGAGCAATTTTCAATAGGCTCCACTCTCCAAAACTGAGTCATTTTTGAGATATCTTTGGTAGACCCAAAGAACCATAAGCATTGCATCTTTGAAATAACCAACAAAAATTGTTTCAGGAAACTAGCAATGTTCATGTATTTGAATCTTCTTATCCCCAAGCCTCCTTCCTTTCTTTGATTCACAAATGCTATCCCAGGCCATACAGTGAACCTTATCGTGTAAGTGCATATCCAGCCACAAACATTTAGTAAACATGGATTCGAGCTGATTTATAAGCTTGCTAGGGAGACCAAACAAACCTGACCAGTAGATGTATCCACCTTGGAGCAATAAAGTAATTAACAAGAGTCTACCAGCATACGATAAGAACCTGGATTTCCATCCTTCCAACTGATTCCTGACCATCTCCAAAATTGGGATGCAATCATGATAAGAGAGTCTCTGTACAATTAAGGGAACTCCCAAATACTTAACCGGTAGCTTCACTTTCTTGAATAGGGCCAGGTTGATCAAGGATTCCTTGCAATCATGGGGGGATGCCACCAATAATGATAGAAGATTTCTCTCTATTTATCTGAAGACCAGAAAGGCTAAAAAAACTGATTCAAAACTTCTAAGGGAGATGAAACAGACTTGGAATCAGCTTTAACAAATAGCATAAGATCATCAGCAAATAGGAGAGAAAAAAAAAAATACCCAAGGTTTTGCACTTATGGACTAGGGAGGGATTTGGAAATCACCAAAACACCATCGCCACGTCATATCCTCCCTTCTAAGTGATTTCCTGTGCAATAACTTCTCTTACGAGCAGAGGGAGAAACAACCCCTTCAGCACACCCAATCGCAGGAGAAACAGGTGATTGGAGAAACGCTCTGTAATCAGCTGATACTGATGTCAAATGCAAATCTCCCTCAAGAAAGGGATCAAAAGATCTCTGGTCAAGATTCTGAGCCCTAAAATCCCCCATTCCCTTCAAATGTAATTGACACCAGTGACAACTAGACACGCTTCAACCTAATATAAAAATCCCTTGTTTTATCATATTTCACAATGTCAAAAGGAGGAGAGTCTTTTGGGAGTTAAAAATTTTGCCCATTACACTTCATGCAAATGACATATAAGGTTATGAAACACCCTATTAGCCACATATCCCCACCGAGGGCCTTTTGGAAATCTCCCAACTAGAAGCATCCTACCTAAATGAGAAAGAAGGCCGGACAAACCCTAAAAAGGTGTAGAACCAATTCCATAATCCCCTTGCCATTGCACAGAGAACAAAATATCGCATAAGAAAAGCACGACAAGAATTCTTGTTAAAATATTTTAGAAGATGCAAAATCAATAAGTGTCAGACCTGCTACAATTGCTTCAGAGGGTATCCGAATCCTCTCCTCCTAGAGGTTCGGGAGGAGGACCGGCACCCCTGTTAAATGGCCGACATCTGGGGTTTAGGTGAATTCAAGCCCTCCATCTGGGCTGACACCCCCTTGTCGGCTCAACTTGTCGATTAGGATGGAGGGCTCGGATTCACCCGAGCCCTAGGTGTCGGTCATCTAACGAGGTTGTCACCCCTCCTCCCGAACCTCTGGGAGGAGAGGATGTGGATCCCTTCAGAGGGAGCTTCTTTCAGTATTGGAAACATTCTTGGAAGATTTACCCAAAGTGCCACAAAGGCGACATATATAGACTACGAAAAAAGCATTAGGAGTACGGGGAAAAACGGAATGCAGGTACAAATGAATTAGTAGGGATGAGAGGATTAATGTCAAAAGTGAAATGAATTTTTTCGGGTTCTAGGGCAGCACGACATTAACCTGAAAGTAGGGCAAGAAGGCCAATGATTAAAAATCTGGGAGCGAGTCACAGATCTGGATAATCCATACGCAACTACATTGACTTTACGGAAACAGTGAGTAATACCCCATTGGCACTTTTAACACGTAAAAATGAACTAGTAGTAATGAAGAGGGACTTGGTTTGAGGAGACTAAAATAAGACTTTAAACTAATATCAGTTAAAGGATTTAACAAAATTAAGCATAAAGGAAAAATTCTTGTGTTTGTGAGATTTGACATTTAATTTAAAATTTTTGAAAGATTTTCATGCAAGCAAAGCCCTTTGATGAACATGCAATTTGAAATATCAACCCAAAAAATAATTAGAAATTTAATTAATTAAGTTTTTAATTACAGAACATGATAGAACTTTGAAACCAACATTCACAAAAGCTTGATGTAAATTACTATCAAAATTGTAACTGTGTATTATATTCTTTTAAGTTGCCCTCAATTTTGTTTCTATTAATATTGGTTTGAGTTTTCTGTAGTCTTCCTGCTAATGGCAATGTCGAAGAGAGGTATGGAATTGATTTAGTTAATTACCATGCAAGAGCAACTAATCAGTATAGGAATTACCATGGTAAGTGCAATTAAAACATAAGATTAGCTTAGCTCCAAAAGGACATGGATACAGGTTAACCACCCCTGGTTTTGACAAGAATCCAAAATTAGAGAGACATTTAATTCAGCCATTAATCAGTATATATATGGTATGACAGTTTTGAAACTTGACGTCTCATTGGAATCAATCTCTCTGTATCTCGTTCTGCCTCAAATGGCTGATGAAGATCCTATTGAGTATGAACTGTTTGAAGGTTTGGAACCACTTGATCCTAGTCTTCCATGGGACTATCCGAATGACCCCAAGGCTACAGAAGCATCTAAAGAAGAGGTGGTATCATCCATGATAGAGGAACCTAGCCGGCCTCCACCAGAACAACAGCTGCCAACACCACCACCACCACCACCACCATCACCTCCTGTGGTGGTTCAAGAGCTGGATGCATCAGGTTCACGGTCAAGTAGAAAGAAGCCTAGGGAACCAAAATGGCCATATTGGTTACCCCCGGACTGGCACATACATACCAAGACAAGGAAATCAGGGCAGGTTGATAAGGTAATTGACTCGGCTGAATTCTTTATCATTTCACCCTATTTGTTAGAGTTTCAGATTGTTCCTTTTCATCATTTCATCTTTATTTTATTTCTAGTGCTTGTTTTGATTTTGTCTGATTGTATCCGACTGGGATCGGACCTTGTAACTGGTTTGGTAACATTAGATCTTATACATCATTCTCCCAAGAAAAAACCGGAACTACCCCCAAGCGTTCATGAAAAACTGATTTGACATTTTTACCTCTAGATTCGAAGTACTTTAATAGATGAGGGTTACAATGATTAAAAAAAATAAAGGCCAAAAATCTGTTCGTAACCGGGTTGGTTTCATTCAGACGAACCTGTTTGATTTTCTTCTTGATAGAACTTCTAGGGTTTGTGCGACTAATATCCTTCAATGACATCTACATGAGTTTCTTCCTTGTCTTTCTCAAGACTTCTCAAGATTGCTTCAAATCTGTTACGAAATTTATACTGTGAACCATGGGAAGATGGATCAATGACAAGGGTTACTTAGAAAACTATAGTTAGACAGCCATTCGAAAAGCTGCAAAATACTGCTAATTCTCATATTGTCTTGGAAGTCTGTCTTTCCAAGACAGGAAGGATGCAATCTTCATATAGCACATTTCTTCTAGTTTTGTACGGTTTGGTACTGGATTTGGTCCTGACCTTAACTAACTTGAAACTCAACCAGAGCCTATCTTGAACGAGTTCTCATCGTCTCCTCCCAATGGTTCTAGGAGGACGTGCGTGACAATCTTACCCGAATGGCCGACACGTGGCTCTCGGGTGAATCGGAGACCCACGTTCGAGTCGACACCCCCAGTCGGCTTGGCTTGTCTGTTAAGTGTCGACTCAAAAGTGAGTCTCAAATTTACCGAGAGCCACGTGTCGGCCATCCGGGTAAGGTTGCCGCTGTCCTCCCAGAACCACTGGGAGGAGAGGATGCGGACCCTGAACAAGTGGTACTAGGGGTGAGTCATTTAAAAAATAGGAATGTAGATTGGGGAGGGGTTTGCTTGGGGGAACAATTTTGAAAAGGAGGTTTTTTGGGGGATGGTTAAGGAAAGGAGAAATGTATTATGGGAACTTCAAATAGAGGGGGTGGAGTGTTTTATATCTTTTTTTAGAGTGAAATGCTCAAAATCATCTCCCTCCTTTTTGAGGGACAGACTAACTAAACTTTCTCGAGATGTATTAACCTAATTTTGCAGTCATTTCATGACATGAAACCCACAGACGGATTGAAACCAATCAAACATAAACCATTAGATAGTATAGGCAAGGTTAAGGAATTAATTTCCCTATCCCATTACCATCCCTGATTTTACAGAAAATTATGTACACTACCAATAATAGACGCCCCACATATTCTCTTCCCTGACACTTTTTGGACCCTCTATCTCTCTCTCTCTCTTCCCTAACCATATGTGCATATATGAATCATGATGTAGTCCCTTCATTATACCTATTGGGTTGCCGTGAAAGATGCCAATACATATGTGAGGGTATTTTGTACACCTTAAGGTTTGGAATACATCCAATTTAATTGGGGGAAAGAAAATCAAAGACTGAAGTTAGGATTGTTTTTTTTTTCTAGTATTGCACATACTTATTTTATACTAAACGTTGGCAAAAAAAATGGATTAAAGAATCAAAAGAATATACAGAATTAAAGGAACCTTTAAACACAATCAAAACTAAATCGAGCATTGCACATATATATATATATTTTTTGCTAGGAATCAGAAGTTATATATTTATAATAATAAAAAAAAAAAAAAAAAAAAAAAAAGGAGTACAAGTCTCTAGTTAGTAATACCCCACCTTCAGCATTACCAAGTAGGCCCTAACTGGTGACCAACAAGTTTATCTAACAAAATCAAAATCTTGGTCATCCTGGGATGGCCCTAACTGGTGACCAACAAGTTTATCTAACAAAATCAAAATCTTGGTCGTCCTGGGATGTCCCAAACTAACTCTCTAGTTACAGAGTCTGGACATGTAGATCATCTTGAGATTTGCACTCAGTAGTTGCCCACTTTGCTAGACTATCTACTACTGTGTTAATCTCTCAAAAGCAATGAGAGACGCAATTGTACATTCGTCAAATTTTCCACTATGCTGATCCATTGTTGCAAGCAATACCATGGTAGTTTCTTAGTTGTAGACAGCTTACCACCAATCCAGAATTACATTCGACCCAAATTCATCTAAAACCCATCAGTATCCCCTCCTATATTCCACTTAACACTACAGTAATCTCTACCTTGTAATTTGTTGTCACGCCAATGAAATCTGCAAATGCCAACAAGACCTTATCAGCGCTGCTATCACGGATAACACCTCCAGCACTAGAGTCAACAGGATTACCAAGGGAACAATCATCCACATTAACCTTATAACAATGGTCCAATGGGGCTCTCCATCTGAGTTGTTGAATAGCTCGTGGTCTACCAGCTTTTGCTACGAGATCAAACCGTCAAACCATTTTCATGTCCCCCATAGTTTTCACAATACAAGGCCTCCTAATAGAGAGATCTCAAAAATCTATAGACAACCACCTCATAGTGATGGGAACTGACGACTTGATATTCTCAAAGCAACTTAGATTTTAAGTTTTCCATATCGTAGCCAGTACAATAAACAACAATGGAAACCAAAGGGATTTCAATGGTGCCACTCACCTCTTTCCATGCCACCATGAAAAGAGCAGTTTTGTCGATTCAAAGCCATCTGCATGCATTTTGAATGGTGTTAAGACTTTGTCCCAAATCTGTTGTGTAAAATTACAATCAACGAACAGATGCTAGTGGGTTTCAGTATCCTTAAAACACAGAAAACATCTTGAAACCAATGAGACCATTTTCGTCCTAATAGATACGTCATGAGGTTATCTTCTCTGACATCAACGCCAACCAAAAACTAACACCCTAGGTTGAAGTGCTTTGTCCCAAATTGCATTCGACCAATGCACTGGTTCATGATGATATTACAAGTTGTCCCATGGAGAGGCAACCAAAAAGGTGAGTCATTGTAGCTATCCATACCAACTTATCGCATCCATGTCCTCGCAGTGTGATCTTAGAAGCTACCTCAAACCATTCTCTGAGTGCCTATGACTCAACAACAAGAAATAAAAACAAAGAGATTTGTACATATATCCATATATATCGATTCATCTAACTCAAGCACTTCCTTTAATGAGAAGTTCCCCAGCCAGTTGTCTGTCTAGAAATTAATTGATTCATTGTTTCCAATTATCCATCTCGTGTGTGTCGAGGTCCAGTTCCACACCCACCTAACACTCTTCCATACTGTAGATGCCAGGCATTGTTTTCGTATAGATCCATCCATGGAATGTACTTCGGTCTCATTAATACCGCAAACATAGACTTCTTAATTTTGATTTTCCAAGCTAATTTTGCTAGTAGAGATAGATTAACATCCTTTAATCTTCTAATCCCCAACAACCCCCCCCCCCTTCTTTACACGGGAGACATATTGTATCCCATCGCACCACAACAGATTATTGACTATTGAGGTCACCACTCCAAATAAAGTTCCTGGTCCACTTTTCCACCAGCTATATCAAAGTATCAGGTCATTTGTATACCAAAACATTGTGCACAAAAGTACTACTAAGAACAAACCCGATTAGTTCAATTGTTCTTACCAATGATAGTAGGCGACCATACCATATAGAAAATTTCTTCTTGAACTTATTCATCAAGGCATCAGATTGTCCTTTCGAATTCTCCCCTTAAAATTTTTTCACCCCCAAGTATCTGGTTGGAAACATACATTCTGAAAAAATCCATCAAGGATAATAGACAGCCTCTCCTTCTGACAGACACATTACAGAAGAACATTTAGCTCTTATCTTCATTTAATTTTTTACCCGAATATTCACCATAAAAATCTAGTAGAACTTTAAGGTGCCGAACTACTGCAAGACTTGCTTGAATATAAATAAAATGTCATCAGCAAAGAATATGTGGGTTGACGAAACCACGCTCCACTGACATTTAAGAGGATGAATTACTCCCAAATGTGCCAAATGTGATAGTCCATGACACAGCACCTCTTCAACCAACACAAAAAGCAGTGGAGCTAAGGGGTCCCCCTGACAAAGTTCACGTGAAACACCAAAAAAACTAATAGGTCCTCCATTCACCATTACTGACATCCTTGCAGTGCTCAAAAGGACTGAGAGTCTATATATAAAGAGTCTCAACTCTGTTAGGATCAAATGGAAGATTAAAAAATTCATTAAGCATTAGATAAATGTGTCATGCCCATTACATGTATAGGTGTCGCATCATGCTTTAACAAATTGAAAAAGTAATGATGGTGGGATGACAAAATCATTCAACTTTAGTGATTCAGGTGTGTTGTAAAATTGATATATATCCATCTTTAGTGTCATGCTTAAAAATCCTCTCCTCCAAAGCTCTGATACCAAATTATGTAAGCTGACCTAGACTTCTCATAATAACGGATCGAGAGAGTGAATTACCAAGGTCCAAAACAAGCACGAAATGAGTAAAATTGACAGATTTACACAATTTCAGAGAAATAGTTGTAACTTTTTCAATACATATATGAATGATTTGATTCCAATGGAAAATTAAAGATAACTCAGGGAGGCTATAGGTCATGTGAAGAAAGTTTTTTCAGACTCTGAATGAAAGATATTCTTAAATGGGCTAAATGTGACTTGGAAGTGCAAAAATGAATTCTGGGCTAAATGGGATGCCCGTGTTTGCGTCGACTTCTTGAGCTTAGAAAAGCTTGTAGATGTCGTCCAAATTGAAGACGACGAGGGAAACATTTTTCTTCAATGGGTGAAGTATGAATGGCGCCCTCCACATTGTCTACAATGCAAGGTTCTAGCCACTCAGAGGGTGCTTGCAACCATGCAAAGGAACACCTGACAGGAAATCAAAGGGACAAAGATGCTAATGGTGGGGTTGATTCAGACCCCCCAGAAGATATGTCGATGGACAAAGTAGAGGACGAAAAGAATATCCCTAGGAAAGTCAAGCCAGGTTATGTGCAGCCAAAAAAGAGAAGACTCATTGGAAGAAGAAGCCCAAAAGTAGTGAAGCCGATCGAAGATCCAATCCTATGGTTCACTAGGAGTCGGTAGAGATGGATGAAAGGATCCGTTCGGATGTGGATGTGGAGATCAGAGATGCTTTACTAGATTTTGTGGAAATGGGCATGAAAGACACCCCAAGTTCCATCGAAGGTCAGTTTGGTCGGGCGAAGAAGAAGATTGTTCGGGCAAGGGCCCGACCTGGAATGATTAGATCCATGGGCTTAGCTCAGTAGGAATTCAAATTTTAAATTCCCCCCCTCTGCTCTTAGTAAATTCCTTTTCTATCCTTTTCCCTGAATCGAATGAAACCATCGTTGAATCTCGTTGTTTGCCTGACCATCCCCCTCCCCCCTGGGCCCACAGCCTTCGCCCCCCTCATCCGCTATAATGTCAGATTCTCTTGCAGTGGCCCCCCTGCAAAACATATTCAGTTCTCTCCTCCATCCCATTGTAAATCCCTCCCTTCGATTGACCCTTGAAATGGCAATGCTTCTAGCATTGGATTTTCGGGGGGAAATCCTCTGCCATTATAACCTGTCCCTCTTGCCGCCCTGCCTCCCCCATCCTGTCCAGAAGATGCAGAGGGCTCCCAGAGCGATGATTATTCCTCCTCTGATAAAGTTACGCAGGAGTTGGCTTGGCTAGCTAGCAAGACTTCATGCTTAGATTTTGTTGGGTCCTCGGCAAACACCATGCTTGGGGTAAAAAATAGCCATGGTTGTCGCATTGAATTCCATCTTGGGGATCCTTTAGGCATTAGTCTCTCGGTTGATTGGGATGGGATTTCTAACTTGGTGAATCAGTTTTGTTAAGGGGAAATCGTTTTTGTTGGTGTTTTGCGGGCTGGGTTATCTTATAATCTTGTCTGCGATGGGTTCTTAATTTTCCCCTTTTTTGTCTCTTCGGTGGAGGGAGGCTACTCCCTCGGCCTTTGAGGGGGGCTTTGTGTATTGTTGTTTTCTCTTGCTGGTTCTTTTCCTGTCCTAGGAGTTTCCCTCCTAGAGCTAGTTGTTTGTGTTTTCTTTTCCTTAGGTTTTAATAAATCATCTAATTACCCAAAAAAAAAAAAAAGAAGTAATAGTTGATGGAGTAAAGGAAGAGTGAATTACTTCTCTTCTAGAATGTAAATAAATTCCAAATGTGGCCGATAACTCTTCTAGGATGTAGATGAAGAATAAAGTTCCAAATCTTCTAGGATGAAGTGAAATTTCTTCAAGGTTTCAAGGGCTTAGACTCAACTCTTCTAGGATTGGTCTCTAGCTCAATGGATTTGCAACTTTTCTAGGATTCAAATAGGGATAGGAAATCTTCAACTCTTTAAGGTTGAAGTGAAACTCTTCTAGGTTTCAAGAGATAAGAAAGCTCCAACTCTTCATGGTTGAAGTAAAACTCTTCTAGGTTTCAAGAGATGAACTCTTCAAGGTTCAAAGGAAAAGACAAGCTTCAATTCAATTTTTCATTCACAAATCATCTTTTTTTTCTATTACATCAAAGTTACCCATTATTTATAGGTTTCACAAACCCTTAAATATCTCAAAATAATCTTAACCATCTCTTATAATCCTAAGGCTGAGATTGTACATAGAGAAAATAAAAGAGAAACACAAAGGTTTTAAAATTTTGAACATATAGAAACTTGTCCCGATATATTGATTCTTGTTCCTAGGAATAAAGACTTGTTTCAAGGATAAGACTTTAGAAGAAGCTCTTACTCAATCCATATGAAGAGTCAATTTGGTGAAGAAGGTACAAAGATGCTTCAAGAAGAGCGTCCATATCATCAACCACCAAAGTATATGAAAAGACTATTCTGCATATCCTCAATAAAAAAAAGTCATGACTCTCTCAATATAGATTATATTAGTTCCAAATCAAATCCCCATGAAATTTAACTCATCAAGCAACAACTTTCATGTTTTGAGTATTTTAAAATTCAAAATATAAATATTTCAAAAATACCCTTGAAGTTAATACATGTGCTGAAAATTTATTTTCACACCATGGACCATATGGGCTGGTTCGAACTTGGTTGTGCTGGTTCCAAAATGAGATGTGGTGTTTGTAGACCATAAGTTGAGGCTGGGCTTTGTTTAGACCTTGACTTGATTATGGACTGACCTTCTAAAAGCATAAGGTTAGCCCACTTAATAAAAAATTGATAGGGGACAACCCCATCGGTGTGGACTTGGACTACATCAATAGGTTGGTCTGGACATGATCAATCTTTGGTGAATTCAGTCAAATCGGCATGGAACGAGATGTAATGGCAAGCCCCAAGACCAGATTGGGTAGCACAGGTGTAGAATAAAAGTTTGTTACCAAGGATGTATATTTTCGCTTGGCGGTGGATAATGGAGGGTCTCCAGACACATGAGAAGTTGATTAAGCACTTCATCCCGGTAGTATCCTGCTGTACGCTCTGTCTAAAGGAAGTGAGAGCTTCAAGCATTTGTTTCTCAAATGTGAGTTCTCAAATGAGGTTTGGATACGGTTCTTGGGCCACAACAATTTGAGATTGGTGGATTTTGACTCAATAGAGATGTTGTTTTCTTGGTGGAAGCGAAAGCGCACAACTGTGAAGATGAAAGAGGTATGGATGGTGGGGTTGTTTCTTGTGGCTAGGTATCTATGGTTGGGAACCATTATGAATCTCATTGCGAAAGACATGAGAGACATCTCTCTGAAACAACCTTGCACCGCCTCGTCTATTGAAGAATGGGAATGTACCACGCAGTTCCAATTAACAATGACAAGTCGCCAAGCGCAGTTGGTAAGAGAGGTTCAATGGGTTAGGCCATTTGGGCATTGGATCAAACTGAATGTTGAAGATAGTTCATTTGGTAACCCAGGCTGTGCAGGTGTTGCGTCTGTTCAAGAGCTAAACTGGGCGGTGATAGCCTCTTACGGTGTATATGTTGGGGTTACTACAAATTTTGATGTTGAGTTCTCAGCATTGCTGATTGGAATCCGATATGCGAAGGATCATGGGTATTCCAAACCACTGGATTGAATGTGATTCGGCTTTGGTAGTAGTGGGACTTTAGAATTTGGCGATTGCATGGTGACGTCTATAGCTCTGGATGGCGTTGGAGTTGTAACTCGAGAGCATACAATGGATCAAGAATCACTCATTGTTTCAAGGAAACTAACACGGTATCAGATGCCCTATCAAGATCCACGGCTAGATCTCAGTCTACCAATTAGTGGGATAACTGCACACTTGGGCTAGGAGTGATGTGGTGTGGTGTGGTGTGGTGTGGGACACCTAAGGACGTCCAAGATATAGATTTAGTAGTTGATTAAGCTCTCCCCCTATTGATGGAAATTCCGAAGGTGGGGTGGAGGGTTTAGTTTTTGTTTCTTTTTAATTCTTTTATAACTTTTTGTTCCTTTTAATATAATTTTTCTGATCTTTACCAAAAAAAAAAAAAACAAAACAAGGTTCTGATCTCCCGATCTTTTGTGCACGTGTAAAGGCGCATATATCATCTTTTTATTATTGTATAGATGACTTACCTAACGATTTTCATAATTAATGGTTCAAATGTAATATTTTTATGATTAAATGAGAACCCTAGTTTTAATTTTATTCTCTTTGAGCTGAATGGAGTTTCCTGCTGATGGCACTTCTGAAGGTGCATCTTTGCCTAGCTTTTTCTTTTTTTTTCTTTTTTTTTTCTTCTTGTTGTGAGTTTAATTTTCACTTAAGAGCTATGTTATAATTTTATATTCTTTTAATATATATTCTTTGCTGAGTTTTAGCAAAAAAAAAAAAAAAAAACTTATTTTCCCTACGCTAACATATTTTTTTAAGAGAAAATTTTTCGCCACTGCAAATGAAGGAAACCAATGAACGAGATCATTAAATGACCTGCTCTCCTATTAGATGAATTCCGATAATAACCTTACCACTATTCCTAGATCCTAATCTAATAGCCACTAGACCCTAAGGTGTAGAGATTCCTCTTAACCGTGGGTGAAGGAAAACTGGGTCTTACTTTTTATGTACGCATACATAGATATAACTTAAAAGTATGTGAGTATATTGGTACCTTAGAAAATACTTATTGTATTTGGTATGTTTTGTAATGGTAGTGGCTTCGGTCCTTTGTGTGGAACATATTTGTAGGATAGAAAATAACATTTTATTTTTATCATGTTTTGCAGTATTTCGAAGATCCAACTCATACCCGTAAATTCAGATCAAGAAAGTTCGTTCTTGAATATCTTGAGAAACATAGGGAGTCAAATAATAAAAAGTGAGGTGAATGATGGTACTTACTAATCACACTTTTACAATCTTATTAATTATATCTATTCCTATTCATTTCAGCATGGTTTTAAGGACAGGTGTTGAATTGATCAGGTTGCTCAATTTATTGGTCAGTTTGAGATCACATATCTGATCTATTTTTATATTGTGCTTTGGCTGATCCTTTGTCCATATTATGGTTTCACTGCTGGGATTGGGTTGATCAGTATTCCCATGAATATCTAACCTATGATTGTGATTCTTAATTTATTTGCTTCAAGTTTTGCATTAGGGTTAGGTTAAGCATGTAAAGGTAAGCACTACTATGTTCATAACCTCAACCCTTAACCCGGTTAATAATAGTGTTGAAGGTGCCAATCTAAATCAAAAGAGATTAGTGGGTCTGGTTACATTGGTTAAGATCTTCCAGCTATAGAGGTCAAGGTTCAAGGATTAGGATTGGGATTGGGATTGGGATTGGATTGGAATCAGAATCGGGATCGTATCAAGTGTATCAACCTGTCTGTATTAGGATCAGCCAGAACCAATCTAGCTAGCAAACACTGAAAATTGTCACCAATATCCCCTCAAAATTGGGTAATATCAGATGACTTGGCCAGTATCAGGATCAGCAGTGTCCAGTCACAATAAACAAATCCTTCCATAGGTCATGAGACCCTTTCCAATTGGACATAGTTGATCCTGAAATGGGTCGACCAAGATAAAGTCTCTAGGGTAGGGAAGTTTCCCACAGCGCAGTGGCAACACAGAGGTAAGTTCAAGAATTCGGGTTCGAGTCCTACCCTTACCCAGATTTGTGTGCAATACATCCTTTATCTCCCTCCTCTCCAAAAAAAGGGCCACCCCCTTTGCGCCCTCTACCCCAGAAAAATAATAATAATAAAATAAAATAAACCTGTTCTATTAAATTTTCTCATCACCTCCCAAACCCCAAAGAAAAGGAGGGAGAGGGACGACCAGCATGAGCTCAAAATTCATTTAAGTTTTTCTAATTTGTAATCCATGCTTGTGATTAAATCATACCACATTTTATTTGGAATATTCCTACATTGTTAATGAGAATGGAACCTTAGGTCCTCATATATGGAAAGTCCCTCCACTTACAAATTCGAACTTTTGAGCTGGAAATCTCAACATGGTATCAGAGGTCGAGGTTCCCTCTCATAGTAATCCAAAAATAAAGGTCAGTCACCGCTAGAGGGATGTCAGTTGCCCAAAGAGGGAGTAGGGTCACCAAAAAGAGGGACACATCACCCAGAAAGAAGGACTAGTCACCCAAAAAGAGGGACCAATTACCTACAAGTGCCATGTATTTGCCACGTATACTATCACATATACACCACCCAACTGTGGAGCTACATGTGAGGGGAAGTATTGAGAATAGTCACACATTGCTACTAAGATTAGAGCCTTGGGTTCTTATATATGAAAAGTCCTCTCTATTTATTGGTTTGAACTTTTGAGTTGAAAATCTCAACAACCATCATGCTGTAAATATATGATTTTTTTTATGTATCCTTATCTTCTTGTCATTCTTGCATCAGGGCTTCAGCTGAGCTTTCATGTATAGGAGAAGTGCTTGAGGAGGTTGTCTTTGTCTTCTTATGGTGGAATCTATTGCCTAGTCAATAGATATATTTCGTATTTTTATTTAAATGAGTTTCAGATTGTTGGTAGACATTCAAGAATTTATTTCGTTTTTTTTATCTGAACTAGTTGTGTTCTGTTATTACTTCTTCATGTTTGGTAAACTGTACTTTTAAAGATTGTTGGTAGACATTCAAGAATTTATTTCGTTTTTGTTATCTGAACTAGTTGTGTTCTGTTATTACTTCTTCATGTTTGGTAAACTGTACTTTTAACTATCTTTAATCCTAGTGTGGAAGTGGTTGTGATTGTACTATTATTTTTAAAAACAAATCTTTGCAGATGAAGTCTCTTGCTGCTTTTTTGTTTTTTTCACAACACCATGACCAAGGCTACGAAATCCCTCAGAAATATTAAAAATTGATAAAAAAAAATATTATAAGATGCAATCTGAGATACTAAGAAAGACAACTATGTGACAGGTAACAGATCTACAATAGTTGTACAAACTTTTTCAAATTGAAATTCATTGTAATCTTTTCAATTTGTTTCCTTATTTATCTTCATAAATCTTAGAGATAACAACTGATGTAAATCTTTGACATCTCATGTAAATCTTTTATTACAAATCTATGTAATACGACTTTGAATACACTCAAAGTATCAGAGAAATTATCTCATCTCAAATCTCTTTATGGTATCAGAGCTCTCTGATTTACGTCTTTCATAAAGAGTCATGGCTACATCAATCTCTCCCACCTATTCTACCTCTTTCTCTTTCTCTTCATCTAAGTTCAATCATTCAATCACAATCAAGTTGGAGCAACACAATTATCTACTTTGGAAGTTGCAAATTCTCCCTATTGTACGATGTCATAACCTAATGGCCTATCTGGATGACTCAAAACCGTGTCCTGCTTTCATAATTGCACTTACGACATCTTCTCAATTTTCTAGTGTTACTATAACATCCACTAATGTTTCTCCTTCTCTGGTGACAATCCTGAATATGATTCATGTATATGTCAAGACCAACTACTATTAGGGTGGATTCTATCCTCTCTTTCTAAATCTGCTCTTACACAAGTAATTGATTGTATCACCTCTACAATTGTCTAAAAAAAAAAAATTTCACAAATATTTGCGAGTCACTCTAGATCTCGCATAATGCAACTAAGGCTCTAACTTCAAAAAGAGAAGAAGAAAACATTATCGATCACTCAATATTTTCAAAAGATGGAATCTCTTGCAAATAGTCTTACAACTATCGCCAATCTGATGCCTGACTCTGATCTTATTCTCCACATCCTTGCTAGTTTAGGATTGGAATGGGATGCATTTGTGACTGTCATTTCCACCAGGTCTGAGTCTATCCCCTCCAATGATTTGTATGGCATGCTTTTGAGCCATGAATTAAGGTTAAAACATCATGTTCAACCTAATGCTCTCCGTGAGGCTAACATTACTGCTACTCAAACCCACAATAGATAGCGCCAAGGTTGTGGGGAAAATTTCCCCAATACATTCTCTAACCGTGGCAGAGGCCATAGTAAAGGATGAAATTTTACAAACTTAAATACCGACAACAAACCACAATGTCAAGTATGCAGTCAATATGATTATACTGCTCTCAATTGTTATCATAGATTTGATAACCATTACCAAGCATCTGCTCCACCAATGGCTAATGTCACTGCAAAAAATTTTGCTCCTCACACGGACACATGGTACCCTGATTCTGGAGCTACCAACTATAGTACAGCTGATATCAGTAATTTGACAATGAAGTCGGATTATCAAGGTAAGGACCAAGTGCAAGTTGGTAATGGACAAGGTTTGCCTATAAAACATATTGGTCAATCTAAAATTTTTTCTTCTAGCCATTCCCTTCAATTAAACAATGTCCTTCATATTCCATCTATTTCCAAAAGCTTATTAAGTGTTTCTAAACTAACTAATGATAATAATGTCTTTTTTGAATTTCATCCCAAATATTACGCCATAAATGATCGATCCTCAAGGAACATCCTTCTCAATGGTGGTTTATACTGTCTCAACACTGATTCTATGCCTCAACTTGCTGCTTCCCTCATCAAGCTCTTATTGGTAAACGAACCTCTCTTGACATTTAGCACCAGCGATTAAGGCATCCATCACCTAAATTCTAAAGAAAATTCTCTTCATAAATAAACTAGAATTTTCAAGTGGTTCTAAGATTTCATTTTATCATTCTTGTCCATTAAGCAAGTCGCATAAACTGCAATTTTATGATTCCAATTCTGTTTCTATAGGTCCATTATATTTTATTCACTTTAATGTGTCGGGTCCATCCCCTGTACTTTTTCAAATTGGCTTCCGTTATTATGTTAGTTTTATTGATAATTTTAGTAAATACACCTGGATTTTTCCAATGGTTCAACAGTCTAAAGTTTTTTACATTCTCTTATCCTACAAATGGCAAGTTGAAATTTTTTTGGACAACCAATTGAAGCAATGCAAACAGACTGAGGTGTTGAATATCAACCCATTTCCAAATTTCTTAAAACAAATGGTATTCACCATCGCATCACTTTTCCAAACATGCATGAACAGAATGGCCGTGTAGCTCGGCTTCTTCCTCTTTTTACAGCCATACCTATATAGTGCATCTAATTTCTTTGATAGGTATAATAACAATCTTATTAGGAGCTACTTTGGCTCTTGCTCAAAAAGACATTAAGAGAAATTTAGCCTATTCTACAATGTCTCAATTGGGTTATACTATGTTATCTAGGTATGGGGTCTTATCGAGCTGCTTTATTTCATTTGATCACCCATGCCTATTCTAAAGCATTATTGTTTTTAGGGTCTGGGTCCATTATTCATTCAATGGAAACTGTTGTTGGATATTCTCCAAAGAAAAGTCAAAACATGGTTTTTATGGGAAGTTTAAAAAAGGAAAATTTTCATATACACACCATTAAGGATTGGAAACACCATCTACCTCCACACGATTACAAAAACCTCAACTACATCCAACTAACTGATGGAATTGTTGAAATACAATTTTACCCTTCTTATTAAAAATTGAAAAATTAATGAAATATGTTGAATGACTAATTTAACCTTTGTAATGTTATGTATATTGTGTCTCTCTCTCTCTCATATTCAATCTCACCCAAGCCCTAACCTGACTCCAGTGTGCGTTGGTTCCCTCTGAGTTTTTTCTCTCTATGGCGTTGATTCCCTCTTCGTTGTGGTCGACGGTGGTATCTCATCTTCGGCATCCTATCTCGGCGTCTCATCACCCATCACCGGTATCCCAACTCTGCCACCAGGTCAGTGGATGTGCTCCCCTCAATTTCATCCATCTATCATCTTTCTCCCATCTATTTCCTCTGTCCATCTTCTCCCTCTATTTCCTCTATTCTCTGTTCATCATCTTCTCCCTTTTTTGAAATGTCCGTCATCTTCTTCCTTCTTTTTCCCTCTGTCCGTCATCTTCTCCACACTATTCAAAATAAATAGATAAGTTTGCTCTGCAACCAGGTCAATAGGATTGATTTAAAAAATCTTACTAGATAAGTTTGCTGGTCCCTTCTTTGATTAATTGATTTTAGATGTTAGTCTGAAAGTATGGCTCTATGGAGAGTCCGTGGAGGAGGACGACCACTGCACAAGGAGTGCAAATGAAATCGTATGAAGGCTAACAAAAAATCGTGCAAATTAAATCGTATCATGACTAACAAAAAAATTGGCACCTGATTTGGCAAGGGATCCAACCTAGAATCATAACCAAGTGGATCTTTGACACCTGATCTGGTACTTGGCAGTGAACAAAAAAAAAAAAAAAAAAAAAAAAAAAAAAAAAAAAAATATATATATATATATATATATATATATATATATATATATATATATATATATATATATATATATATTCCGAATTAAATCATCCCCACAAACATATAGTTTTTGTTCCTACGGTTTTTAAGTCCTTTCTGTAGAGACATTCATTAAGTAATATTCAATTTTGATCAATTGTAATGTTTACTAATGTATTTGCGTTTTATTTAGAAAACGGATCTAAATTGTGAGAAGTATGGTGCTATATGTATCGTACGTGCAACGATCATGGGAAAAAATATTGGGAGAAGGTATTTTAGTTGCCAACATTGTCAACAGTTAGTTATATGGGTAGAGCACTTGAAACAATGTTGGAACTGGGAATTACAAAGTTAGAACGGCAAAAACGACAACAAACAATGGATGACAATTTTAGTATTGCCCACATTTCACAGGAGTGAGTGTTAATCTAGCTTCACATTTTATTTGTTGTCGTATTAATGAAAGTCGTAATATGAAATGCTTGTATAATTGTCTTGCAGGTGGGTAATCGTGGATGCGGGATGTTCCAATGGATAGAGGGAACGATGACTGATACTGCAATTGGTGAGGGTACGGGGACCGATATTGTAACTGTGGAGAGAGGAGAATGTTCCCATCAGACAATTGAAAGCTCACAGACCCAAGCAATACCTATGACAAGTGGTAGAACAACTCCTTCCTCGAATTATTTGAGAGGTTACTTAAGAGGAGTAATTAGAGCTAATGCATAAAATTTTAAGATGTTTGAAGACATCCTTGATGCTGTGGAGAAATTAGATTTGAACAATCCTGATGAGAAAGAGAGTTAGTCCGTTAGTGATAGGTTGATTCTAGGATGTATCTATGAACAGTAAATTTGAAGAAGAATACCCTGAAGTTTTGTAGCTAATACCAATTCTGGTGGTATTAGCTTTTTATGATCCTTTCAGAACTTTCAGACTCTCTAGTGAGCTGCGGTTCTCATCAGTTCAGTGTTTTTTTCTCCAAAACTTATTGAATCTCAAAGCCTTCATTCTTGGATGATTAAAAAGAAGTATTTAAAAATAATATATATATATATATATATATATATATATATATATATATATATATATATATATATATATATATATATATATATAGAGAGAGAGAGAGAGAGAGAGAGAGAGAGAGAGATTGATCTTGAATGATGAGAATCAAGTACCATTCAAAGTCATTCAAAAACACTTAATCAGGTATGCACGCTCATTGTATAGCATTTCATGAGATTGATCTTGAATCATGAGATTGATTCATAAACCAAGAAAGACAGTATTGGCTTTCTTTGTAAACATCACTGGAACAAAATCACACCTCCTACTAGTTTAGCAACTTGGGACGAGAGAAAATACAATTCTCCACATGTCTCTCTCTCTCTCTCTCTCTCTCTCTCTCTCTCTCTCTCTCTCTCTCTAATCTCTATTGCGTAAGAGTTTTTGCTTCGTCATTGCACTTTTTATTGCAGCTTCATTGGTGAGGAGTTGTTGCTTCATCATTGCACTTCCTATTGCAAGATGCTCAAATGTTTAACTTGGAACCAGTATAGATTTTGTTTTTCATATTCAGAAGTAGTAGCTTTGATTGAGGAAGTAAGAGAATCACTAAATGATATCAATGGAGAAAGATAACATCTCCAATGGATTCAGATGTAGTAGTTCCTGGTTATTTTATAAAAATAAAAAATAAAATAAAATAAAATAAACCATTCAACAACAAGATTAGAGTCGATTCAACCAATGCCATATTGCAGATTCTGTTTTTCGGTCTAGCTCTCCTCAAAATTCAACCCAATATCAATTGTCGATTTTCCACATACAACACCTTGCATGGATTGTCAAGAAACAGCAAAATTCATTCTCAACTGCATAATTGAGAATTAAAAACTTAAATCAGCAGCAACAAATCATTCACCAGTGATTATTATTGCAGGTGGAATTTTAATTTTAACAGAAAGCTCCTCCTACAAGAACTGATCTCCAACATGAACTGAGCAAACTACTTATCCAAGAATCAATCATCTAAGCTCAAAAACCATCACAACATGAAAATAGAAGTGGAATTTTAATTCACAATATGGTCTTTCCAATCATCTAAGCTGAAAAACCATCACAACAGAAAAATAGAACCGAGCAAATTTCCAAAACCATTCACAGTATGGTCCTTTCAAGAATTAAATGTTCCATTTAAACCATCAAAGATGCATGGAAAGCCATAAAAAAAAAAGCTACCATCACTGTATATAATCCATCACAGAAAAAACCAAACAAGCATCATAAAAAACTTCACAACAAATTACAGTATTTGACATTATCCATTTCCTTGTTTTCAAACTACTTATGTCTTTCTGCCCAGTTCTTCCTCAATTTTGCTGCCCTCTCAGCCAATCTTCCCTTTGCTATTGCCTGTATACTTGTTTGCGGAGATGTTCTAGATGACTGTAATCGGGTTTGCATCTGTGATTCAGTAGATCCATCTTTTCTTGTTCTCTACATGGTCACATATAAGAAAAAGATTAGTATCAAATAAATTTATTGGGATACTTATGTAAGCATTGATGCTACCTTGCTTGTCACACCCCAATTTTGCACTATTCAGAACGGTGTGATGAACCGCTAACAAACCAACAGTTCAACCAGGATCTCGAGTAACCTGTATCCGTGTTATCTAAAATCCATACATCCACATTCATAATCAGAGTAAATATATATTAGCGGAAGTCTTATAGTAAAATGAACTGAGAATCTACTGTGATATCAATATTTAAATAGCAAATTATTTTGTATCAACTGAGACATAAGTAAATATCAAATATATGTCCATAATAAATCCAAGTAAAGAAAATTAAGAAAATATCTAATCAAATACACATGAGTTACACTCGCAAGAGGAGTCATGTGGATCCACTTCAGCTTCAACTTCCATTGCCGCTACGTTCCCATACGCTGGAGCGTTTACATAATCTTCAACGGTATAACCTGCATCATCAACTAAAAATATTCGACGCCGAGGGGTGAGCATACATCATGGCTCAGTGAGCAAACAAAACAATGCAACAGTACATATGCATGCAATCAATTCATATCTTTGGTCTGGTTTATAGTTTGCAATGCGCAATAGAAAGGTTGGGTGGTCAAAGGTTAACGTTTATTGACTCTATACACAGGGTGTGGAGGTCCGCCCAAAGGTTAACGTTTATTGTCGTCCCCATCCACCCTAATCATGAACATTATACAACAAAGGTTAACGTTTATTGTTGTATAGTGTCATACCAACACGTAAGCCCCTGCTGGCGAGGGCTTACAAACTGGGCTCGCAACTAACCAATCCTAATGCTAAACAGTGTATCCAAGGCCTCACCCCGGCATCCCTCAGAATGTCCATAGAGATAGAGCTAAGGCCCCCCGGTAGAGTCAGAGACTACAAGGATCGAGACCACCTCCCCTGATACTCTACGACATAATAGTTCTGCAAAAGTAATGGCGGTACGACAATGCTAATGTACAAAACTTGAGTTAGAGATAGAGCTAAGATGCTGAGACCTACCAAAGGTTAACGTTTATTGACGTTCTCATCACACCTCCCCTGAAACTCGCTCGCATCAAGTACACCAACCACACACATACAATCACATGCCTATTCCTATCATCATCATCATCATCATGTTATAAACAATAAAGTAAATATGCATGAACAAGTAATAGCATTATTGGATGACATGTTGTATGCACATTACAAGCATAGTCGCATAGAAACAAACATGGCATTGGACTCAAGAAAAGAGAAAATAGTTTGTTATTAACCAATTAGTTTAGAGTTTTGTTTCCTCACCTTAGCTTGCTAATAGATACTCTTCCAAGCTTTAGAATCACCTTTATAACGTTATTATATTGCTAGAAGACCTAACAAAGTCGATAAAATTTAATTAGAATTAATTCTGAATTTAAAAATCATTCTGTTAACTGAGGGTCGGAGGTAGGGTCGGAGTCATGATCGACCCTGGGTGTGACCTTCCCCAAATCTGGACTTCCAGAACCCTGAGGGTCGATACTCAGGATCACATAGGGTCGGATGGTCATCGACCCTCTGTGCGACCCTCGGTGGTTTTTGGTCAATTTTCCTCCTTTTTGTCCATTCTTCGTGTTTGGGGTCCTATGGCTTGCTCCTACGGTCCATTCAACGTGCATTCCATGGTCTAGAACCATGAATCACCCACCCAAATAGCTTTCATGTATTCTTTCATGGTTTTTCATGAAAACCTAACCATGGATTGATGGTTTGGGTTTCTCCGAGATCACACTCTCATCATTATCTAACCTAAGGCCTGTAGGAACTCATGGAATTAGTATCCATACCTGAGAAGAACACTTTTTCTCTACAACTCTTCTCCTTTTGCTTTCTTCTCTACCTTGTTTCTCTTCTTCTTCTCTTCCTTCTCTTCTCTTTCTCTCAATTCGATTAGGGTTGTAAAAGGAGTGAAAGAGGCTTAGGGACGTCCTTTAAATAGAGTTGAAACATCCTAAAATAAGTCCTTTTGAGATTAGGAAAGAATCCCAATTGAATTTATGGAAATTTTCCAATTTTAACTTCGGCGGCAACTGAGGGTCGATGATCCCGTCGACCCTAGGGTTCTAAGGTGTCTGACCCTCCCTATAAAACAGAGGGTCTGATTTTCTGTCTTGGAGGGTCCGACCCTCCCTTGCTGGGTATGCGATCCTCCCCCTATTTTAAGTGTTTTTGGGTCAATTTGATATCTGGGATCACGATCTCCTTCACGCCCTTGGTCCATTTGACTCAACCATGATGGGTAAATCTGGTTCAAGGTGATAAGACCGGGTTAGTTTGATACGGGTCTTACAACTCCCCCCTACTTATAAAAATTTCATCCTCGAAATTGTACGTACCTTCTGAATCAAATAAGTGAGGATATTGCTTTCGCATAGCATTTTCTTCTTTCCATGTAATTTCTTCCATGTCTCTACTTTTCCAGGTGACCTTAACATAGTAGATATCTCGGTTGCGTAGTCGTTGAACCTTTCGGCTGGTGATTTCAGTTGGTGTTACTTCGAATGTCAAATCATCAGTCAAATCTGATAAATCTACTGTCAAAATGTGCGTTGGATCCTTGACATACTTCTTCAATAGGAAAATATGAAATACGTCATGCACACTTGACATAGATGGTGGTAGTGCTAACTGATAAGCCACTTTCCCACGCTTAGCTAAAATCTCATACGGCCCAACATATCTTGGACTTAGTTTCCCTTTCTATCCGAACCTTTTCAATCCTCGCATAGGCAATACCTTCAAAAATACTTTATCACCTACAGCGAACTCAAGATCTCTGCGTCGAGTATCTGCATACTGCTTCTAACGGTTCTGAGCTGTTCTCACTCTTTCCTTGATAATGTCGACCACTCGACAAGTCTCTTCAACAAATTCTGATCCAACAATACTACGTTCTCCAACTTCATTCCAAAATAAAGGAGTTCGACACTTTCTGCCATACAGTGCTTCATAGGGTGACATCTGTATAGTATCCTGATAGATATTGTTATAAGCGAACTCGATCAGTGGTAATCTTTCATCCCATGATCCCTTGAAGTCAATTACACATGCTCGTAGCATATCTTCTAAAATCTGGATTGTACGCTCTGACTGTCCATCTGTCCGTGGGTGGAATGCAGTATTGAACTTCAATGTTGTACCCATAGCCTTTTGCAATCCCTCCCAAAACTTAAAAGTAAATCGTGGATCTCTATCGGACACAATGCTCTCTGGTACACCGTGTAACCTAACAATATTATCCACATACAGCTTTGCTAACCTTTCCAGTGTATACTGAGGTCGTATCGGTATGAAGTGAGCTGTTTTAGTCAGACGGTCTACACTCACCCAAACTGCGTCAACTACTCGAGGAGTCAGTGGTAACCCCGTGACGAAGTCCATAGTGATGCAGTCTCATTTTCATGCTGGTTTCGATAATGGCTGTAACAGTCCTGCGGGTCTTTGTCGTTCAACCTTTACTTTCTGACAATTTAGGCATTGAGACACGAACTTAGCTACATCTGTTTTCATTCCTTTCCACCAATATAGTTTCTTTAGATCATGATACATTTTTGTACTTTCAGGATGTATCGAATAGATGGTGGTATGGGTTTCTTTCATCAGTCGGTGTCTAATGTCCACACTTTCTGTTTCGGGTACACATATTCTTCCTTTGTACTTCAGTACCTTTTCTTCATCCAAGGTGAACTCAGGGTTAGTTTTACCTTTCTCGATATCTTCTTGTACTGTTCTCAGATAAGGATCTGATTTGATAGCTGTCTTCACTTCATCCATTATATCCGGTATAATTTTCAATGCCACGAACATATTTGAAAACCGATGAATAAACCCTTGGTTGGCTGATCCATCCGTTGTATCTATCACATATTGCTCATTGCCATGCTTGAATACCATTCCGGTAGTACATATAGCTGCAGTTGTACTAACCTCCCCTTGAGATTTTATCATCGCCTTTCTGCTCAACGCATCCGCTACTACATTAGCTTTCCCCGGATGATACAAGATATCACAATCATAGTCTTTCAATAGTTCCAACCATCTTCTTTGCCTCATATTCAACTCCTTCTGATTAAATAAATAAGTAAAACTTTTATGGTCCGACTTAATCTGAAATTTCTCCCCGTACAGGTAATGTCTCCATATTTTGACAGCATGTACTACTACCGCTAACTCCAAATCATGAGTGGGATAATTTTTCTCATGTGTCTTCAACTGTCTTGAGGTATAAGCAATTACTTGTTCTCCTTGCATAAGCACGCACCCTAATCTCAATCCCGACGCATCAGTGTATAGGTTAAATGGCTGTCCTGGGACAGGAATAGTCAAAATTGGAGCGGATATCAATCTGCTCTTCAATGTCTGGAAGCTCTTCTCACATTTATCCGTCCACATAAACTTTTCACCTTTCTTAGTCAAACTGGTGAGAGGTACGGTAATCCAAGAATAGTCTTCCACAAATCTTCGATAATAACCAGCGAGACCCAGAAAACTTCTAATTTCTGCAATGCTCTTTGGTGCTTCCCACTTTATAATAGCCTCGATCTTGCTGGGGTCCACTTTAATTCCTTCAGCGGATACTACATGGCCTAGGAAGGCGACTTCACTTAACCAAAACTCACACTTGGTAAATTTGGCATATAGTTTATCCTTCCTTAAACGTTGTAGGGCGGCGTTTAGGTTCTTGATATGGGTTTCTTTGTCCTTGGAATATACCAATATATCATCAATAAATACAATAACCGACGTATCCAACATATCGTGGAAGACCCGGTTCATAAGTTCTATGAAAGTTGCTGGTGCGTTTGTTAATCCAAAAGACAGGACCAAGAACTCATAATGTCCATATCTGGTCCTGAAAGCTGTCTTAGGAATATCACCCTCTTTAATCTTCAACTGATGATAGTCTGACCGAAGATCGATCTTAGAAAATACTTTTGCTCCTTGCAACTGATCGAACAAGTCATCGATCCGAGGTAATGGATATTGATTCTTGATTGTCAGTTTATTCAACTCCCAATAGTCGATACATAATCGAACGCTACCGTCCTTCTTCTTTACGAATAATACCGGTGCCCCCCATGGTGATATACTGGGTCGAATATAACCCTTGTCCAGCAGTTCCTGTAGTTGCACTTTCAATTCCTTCAGTTCTGTAGGAGCCATTCTATAAGGTGCTTTTGATACTGGTGCGGCTCCAGGTATAAGATCTATCACAAACTCTGTGGCTCGATCGGGTGGTAATCCTGGTAGGTCCTCTGAAAATACGTCGGGATAGTCCCGCACGACATCAATATCTTCCATTCGTGGTGCTTCCTTGGTTAAGTCGACCACTGATACTAGATACCCGATTGCCCCCTTCTCAAGGCACTTCTTAGCCTTTAGTGCTGAGAGTATGAGCTTACGTTTACGGGGCAGTTTGGTTCCCGAAAACTAAATTATGTTCTTTCTTTGTCTTTAAATGTCAGCTTCTTTTCGACGCATAATAGGTTCGCAAAATGCCGAGCTAACCAGTCCATTCCCATGATGACGTCAAAGTCTGCCATCTCTAGTTGAATCAAGACTGCATCTAAAGTTTTCTCGCCAATAAGAACTAGACATGGTACATAACCTTTCTCTAATTCCACTTCTAACCCCATTGGTGACCGTACAAGTATTTTGTAGTCCAATGTTTTGATGGGTAATTTCAGCTTCTTTCCGAATGATACAGATATAAAGGAATGAGTGGCTCCTGAATGAAAGAGTACTCTGGCGGGTACGCCATTTATAGGTTCTATACCTATGATTTATTTTACTTAGTCTACAAGCTCATGCTCATACAATGTAATTACAACTTAAAAAGGTTTCAGTCATACCTGTAACCACATCGGGTGATGCGACAGCATCCTCGGTTGTAATAGCATATACTCGTCCTTGATGTAACTGCTTCTTGGGCTTAGGACACTCCCTTGCCATATGTCCTTCTTGGTTGTAGTTATAACATTTCGGACCTTTAGAATTTGGCTTTGGCTGATGTTGAGCTACTGGAGTAGTCTTGGGTGCAGCAATAAAGCCTTGAGCACGGAAGGGTTTAAATGTCTTGTTGTTTCCTCCGTTATAAGCATTTTCGGCTGGCCTTTTTATACCTCTGTTCTGTGTAAAGTAACTCTCCTTCTGGCTCGATTCTATAACTCGAGCAATTTGAATAGCTTCGTTATATACCTTCTTTTCCAAGCCTAGAACATGCTCTCTGATGCTTCCTCTAAGCCCCGTGACAAACCTATGGGTCTTAGTGTCTTCTTCTTGCATACTAAGTGGTGCAAAGAAAAATAGCTTCTCATAACGCTGTTGATATGCATCCACAGACATCTGACCCTGATATAAACTCAGGAACTCCTTCTCCATAGCATCTCTGAAGCTTCGTGGAAAATACTTCACAAAGAATGCTTCTTTATAAATAGCCCAAGTCAATAGGGCGTGCTTGGTCAGTAGATATGCCCTGGTAGATTTCCACCAATGATGTGCATCGCCTTTCAGCATGAAGGTGGCACATAACATATTTTCTTCTTCTGTGATAGTCACCATGAGAAAGTTTCTCTCCATCTCATCGATCCAGTGTCCTGCCCATAACGAATCAGACGGTTTACTGTTGAATTCCTTGGGCTTCATCTTCAAAAATCTCTCAACCAGTCGAGAGTGATCCATCTGATTGTGGGGGTATGCCCCAAACATAGGTTGTGGATACTAATAATTAACCTGAGCTGCTTCCGGACCTGGTACTGGAATTTGTGCAGCTGGTGGTTGAGGTGTTTGAGGTGATGGGTGGTTACCCACCGGTACTGCACTGGCTTGTCCGGTCTGCATGGGTGTAGCATGTGCGGCCTGGAACATAATCCTCATTGCCACTTGCATTTGTGCCTGTGCGTGTTGCATTTGTTGCAGCTGCTGTGCTAGATTCACTACCACGGTTGCTAACTCCGGGGGTAGAGGTGGCAAGTTGGCAGGATTTGCTTGGTCTGAATTTCCTGGGGGTACAACCTGCGGGTTTCCCTGGGCGTATGTATCTTCTTGGCTAGTTTCCTCCACAGGTGGTGGTGGAACTGCATTTCAGCTTTGTCTGGTAACTCTACGCCCAGACATATTTTCTTCTGAGATTGGTGGTGCCTGAAAATCATCAAAATAGGTGAGACAATCATTTATACTACATGTAGGCACGCTAACCGATGTAAAATTTCAAAATTTTCAGCTCATTCTATGAAAATACTTTCTTTTCTATGCAGGGTCGATGGTAGGGGTCGATGGTATGTCCGACCCTCAGTATCCGACCCTGGGAATAACATGTTCTTCCCGAGAGCTGAGGGTCGATGTGAGGGTCGATGGGTATCCGGCCCTCAGTATCCGACCCTGGTTTTCTGTCAGCTTCCCAAGAGCTGAGGGTCGATGGGAGGGTCGATCCGAGGGTCGATGATCCGGGTCGAATTGTCCGACCCTAGGACTAATAATCAAACCTTTAAGGTCCGATTCTGGGTTCATTCTCTGTTATTTCCCTCCCGTTTCGACTCGTCTCTCACCTCTGAGTTGCTACAGTGCCACTATGCTATTTTGGTCAGTTCGGGTCTGTGTTTCGTCGTCCACGTCATCCCTACAGGTATGCTTTCTCGTTTTTACCTGTTTTTAGGTTTCCATTTCTAGGTTTTTGTCCCTTTAACTTGTATTTTTCAAATTAAACTTTTTCCAATCGTAAAAATTTGATTTTTATTGGGGGATTTTGTTATTGGTGACTCGAGGAATGAAAGCCCTCAAAAATATTTGAGTTTCATCGGTTGGTTATCAAGAAACTCGAAATTTTTACTTTTTGCCCTAACTTTGTCGAAATTTTGAATTTCTTGAAATTTCTTGCAATCCAATCTAATTAGTTGTAATTTTCGACTGTTTGAATATCACAAGTTGGTTTAGGATCTATGTACGTCCTCCTGCCCACGTGTATGGGTGAAAAGTGAGGCTTTTGGCCAACTTACGTCGTTATAATGTCAAATTTCAAATTTTTCTACCTTATTAACACATTACCTATTTTTCTTTCTTATTTGCAGTTATTATGGCCCGTACCAAAGTACCCAGAGTTCGTGATCCACTTCGCTTCCGCTCCAACAAAGCCGAGGCACAGTATTCCTACTACGCTCGTAAGAAGGTAGAGGGTGGTCGTATGGTGAACTTGGCTGAGTTAGCCTTGTTCAACGCGGAGAGGGTCTTTGGTGATATGGGGTGGCTCCCTGCCATCACCTACGACGCTTGCACATGCCCGAACTTAGTGTGACAGTTTTATTGTAATCTCCAGGTGGTGGGGGATTACAATGATGTAGATAGGGGTCACGAGCTACGCATCACTAGCTATGTAAAGGGAGTGAACATTTCATTCGATTATCGGCAACTGGTCGACCTACTAGGTATTCCCTATGATGGCCCCATGGTTTACTGTGCTCCTGGAGAGCCCCAGTTCGTTTCCCTAGAGATGAGGGCTGAGATTGATAGTCAGTTACTACGACCTGATCGTTGGCAGATGAGAGCTTGCTATATGCGTCCTGCTCCACGGGTCTTTTGCAAGATTATCCAGCATAATCTGATTCCGCAGAGTGGCCATTACGAGAGGGTTTCTCAGCTGACCCAGTATCTTCTGTACATCATCTGCACTCGACAGCCCATCTACCTTCCTTACATCATCATGCGGACTATGATCAGTGCCACACTGCCCAGTCATAGGGGTAATCTACCTTATGGACGTATGATCACTGTTCTGCTTACTCGCCTGGGGGTTGATTTGGTGGATGAGAAGATTCAGGAGAAGACCTTCTCGTCGCCTCTAGATTGGGAGGCTATCTACAAGATGGGTATGCGGGATTCCCAAGTCAGTGACGATGAGAGGAACGAGATGGTGCGCCCTCACACTCGCATCGAGATGGCTGACGCTGAGGCAGCTGCTACCGCTGTTAGAGTTCATGCGGATCCTGCCGATGACGATGACCGCATGTATATGGACGTCGACTCGATACCACCGCTTTCACCCACGCATGCGGCTGGAGCTGGTACTTCCTCTGCAGCGGGTCCTGCACCTGAGACTGGTCCTTCTCATGCGGCTGGTCCTTCACGCCCACCTTCTGATATGATGGAGATGTTGCATGAGATTCGAGAGGCTCAGCGCAGATCTGATCTGAGGATGGAGGAGCTTCTAGATGCCCAGCGCCGGACTGATCAGCGGGTGGCTGATCTCACGGCTAGTCTTCAGGCGACTCAGACTCAGGTGACCTGGTTGACTAGAGTCTATGCCGAGGACTATGACAGAGATCGTGAGGCACCGCCTCCTCCTTCACCTCCAGTTTCTTGATTGTATTTATTTTCTTTGTACTATAGAGTAACTGTCCGGGTTGTGGACTGCACTCTGCTTTAGTTATGTATATACGTTTGTTTCTCTCTCATTGTATGTAAAATTATTTTCCCTTTAAAAAATGCATTATTCTCTTTTTAGATTTAGTCTCAACCATCACTTGTGCTTATAGTGGGTTAATATTACTGTTTTTACTTTTATCCTATCTCAGTTCACAATTGTCTTGAATGTATGCTAGTTCAGTGGACAGGGCCTGAGATGCTCTGATACCAAGTTGTCACACCCCAATTCCGCACTATTCAGAATGGTGTGATGAACCGCTAACAAACCAACGGTTCAACCAAGATCTCGAGTAGGCTGTATCCGTGTTATCTAAACTCCATACATCCACATTCATAATCAGAGTAAATATATATTAGCGAAAGTCTTATAGTAAAATGAACTGAGAATCTACTGTGATATCAATATTTAAATAGAAAATTATTCTGTATCAACTGAGACATAAGTAAATATCAAATACATGTCCATAATAAATTCAAGTAAATAAAACTAAGAAAATATCTAATCAAATACACATGAGTTGTACTCGCAAGAAGAGTCATGTGTATCCACTTCAGCTTCAACTTCCATCGCCGCTACGTTCCCATACGCTGGAGCGTTTACATAATCTTCAACGGTATAACCTGCATCATCAACTAAAAATATTCGACGTCGAGGGGTGAGCACACATCATGGCTCAGTGAGCAAACAAAACAATGCAACAGTACATATGCATGCAATCAATTCATATCTTTGGTCTAGTTTATAGTTTGCAATGCGCAATAGAAAGGTTGGGTGGTCAAAGGTTTACGTTTATTGACCCCGCCTCTATACACAGGGTGTGGAAGTCCACCCAAAGGTTAACGTTTATTGTCGTCTCCATCCACCCTAATCATGAACATTATACAACAAAGGTTAACGTTTATTGTTGTATAGTACCATACCAACACGTAAGCCCCTGCTGGCGAAGGCTTGCTAACTGGGCTCGCAACTAACCAATCCTAATGCCAAATAGTGTATCCAAGGCCTCACCCCAGCATCCCTCAGAATGTCCATAGAGATAGAGCTAAGGCCCCCCGGTAGAATCAGAGACTACAAGGACTGAGACCACCTCCCCTGATACTCTACGACATAATAGTTCTGCTAAAATAATGGCGATATGACGATGCTAATGTACAAGACTTGAGTTAGAGATAGAGCTAAGATGCTGAAACCTGCCAAAGGTTAACGTTTATTGACGTTCTCATCACACCTCCCCTGATACTCGCTCGCATCAAGTACACCAACCACACACATACAATCAAATGCCTATTCCTATCATCATCATCATCATCATCATCATGTTATAAACAATAAAATAAATATGCATGAACGAGTAATAGCAATATTGGATGACATGTTGTATGCACATTACAAGCATAGTCGCATAGAATCAAACATGGCATTGGACTCAAGAAAAGAGAAAACAGTTTGTTATTAACCAATTAGTTTAGAGTTCTGTTTCATCACCTTAGCTTGCTAATAGATACTCTTCCAAGCTTTAGAATCACCTTTATCACGTTATTATATTGCTAGAAGTCCTAACAAAGTCGATAGAATTTAATTAAAATTAATTTTGAATTAAAAAACCATTCTGTTAACTGAGGGTCGGAGGTAGGGTCGGAGTCATGATCGACCCTGGGTGCGACCCTCCCCAAATCTGGACTTCCAGAACCCTGAGGGTCGATACTTAGGATCACATAGGGTCGGATGGACGACCCTCGGTGGTTTTTGGTCAATTTTCCTCCTTTTTGTCCATTCTTCGTGTTTGGGGTCCTATGGCTTGCTCCTATGGTCCATTCAACGTGCATTCCATGGTCTAGAACCATGAATCACCCACCCAAATAGCTTTCATGTATTCTTCCATGGTTTTCCATGAAAACCTAACCATAGGTTGATGGTTTAGGTTTCTCCGAGATCACACTCTCATCATTATCTAACCTAAGGCCTGTAGGAACTCATGAAATTAGTATCCATACCTGAGAAGAATACTCATTCTCTACAACTCTTCTCCTTTTGCTTTCTTCTCTACCTTGTTTCCCTTCTTCTTCTCTTCCTTCTCTTCTCTTTCTCTCAATTCGATTAGGGTTGTAAAAGGAGTGAAAGAGGCTTAGGGACGTCCTTTAAATAGAGTAGGAACATCCTAAAATAAGTCCCTTTGAGATTAGGAAAGAATCCCAATTGAATTTATGGAAATTTTCCAATTTCAACTTCGGCGGCAACTGAGGGTCGATGGGAGGGTCGATGATCCCGTCGACCCTAGGGTTCTAAGGTGTCCGACCCTCCCTGTAAAACAGAGGGTCTGATTTTCTGTCTTGGAGGGTCCGACCCTCCCTTGCTGGGTATGCGACCCTCCCCCTATTTTAAGTGTTTTTGGGTCGATTTGATACCTGGGATCACGATCTCCTTCATGCCCTTGGTCCATTTGACTCAACCATGATGGATAAACCTGGTTCAAGGTGATAAGACCGGGTTAGTTTGATACGGGTCTTACATTGCTTGTGGATCCTGTTCCTTCTTGAGAAACACCTTCTTGAGAAGCACCTTCTTCTTGAGAAGTAATTTCTAGCCTTTTTCTTCCTTTTCTCTACGTAATGACATTTAAGATAAGATTTAGAAGCAATAAAATTTATTGGGAACTTGGCATTAGATTAGTTTCAAATAAATTTATTGGGATATTTATGTAAGCATTGATGCTACCTTGTTTGTGGATCTTGTTCCTTCTTGAGAAGCACCTTCTTCCTGAGAAGTAATTTCTAGCATTTTTCTTCCTTTTATCTATATAATGACATTTAAGAGAATATTTAGAAACAATAAAATTTATTGGGAACTTGGTATAAGAATGGATGTTACATGTGTTCCATGTTGAGAAGAACCAGTTTGTTGAGAAACATCATGTTCAGAAGAACCAGTGTGTCTAGAAGCATTATCCTTCTTCCTCTTCTTGCATGACCTAGCATTGTGACCAATTGCCTTGCAGTAGGAACAGTGGACAGTTGAATTTCTCTTTCTAAACTCACTTGTTGCATCCTCATTGGCTGCTCTCCTCCTCTTTATGTGTGGCCTACCAACTCTCCTTCTATATTTAAGAGGTTGTACAATAGATCCATCTTCATTTATCAAAATAGAGTCCAAGCCAGGCATGGCATGAATGAACTCAGAGTAGGAAAACATAAATTTTTCAATTGAAAAAAATGAAGATACATGGTCTTCCACATTACCCCTCTAGAATAGGATTATAGCTATAGCATGCTTACATGGAAGCCCACTCACTTCCCATGCAGAACACTTACACATATTCTTCTTCATGTCCACTACATACCTACTATAGCCATCACTGATCTCAAACTCATCTGATCCACAAGACATGACTTGACAATTCCTAGATGCTTGTTGAGCAGACACTAATTTTTTCATGATAGCAGGTGATATCCTCCCACTGAAATCACAACCCTTCTTATATCAATCATGCATCTTACTGATAAACTTAATTTTGACTTCATCAATCAAAATCAGTATAGGTTTGCCTTTAGAGGGTTGTATTCACTGATTGAAACACTCTGACATGTTGTTAGTGACATGGTCACTAACAATCATGTGGTCAAATGCCTGTCTAGCCCATGCAGACACTGGGTCTCAACCATTCATATGCTTCCCTTTTATTTGCTTTTAACTCATTCATTGCTCTGTTAAATCTATGGCATTATATGCCTTGCATGCTGTCCAGAATAGTTTTCTCAATAGGAGTGAAGAAAATTTCTTTTGAAAGCTATTGTATAGATGTCTACAGCATAACTTTTGGTTGGCATTTGGGAAAATATCAGTAATTGCCTCAGATAATCCCTATGATAATACAATAAGCAAAAGAAAAGGTAGAAAAATCAGAGGCAACATCTAGGATATACTACTTAACTACAACTTTAACAGAATTATTTATATTACCTTCTGCTTGTCTAACATGAATATCAGATGATGCCCATCAATGTCACATGATATTGCCTCTGAGAGTGCTGCCAAAAACCATGTCCAGGAGTCTCGATTTTCACTTTCCACAATAGAGAATGCAAGTGGAAACAGGCTATTATTGGCATCCATTGAAGTGGCTGCCAATAGAATTCCCTTATAACTGCCTTTCAAATGACAGCCATCAATGCCTATGAATGGCCTGGATCCCTTCAAGAATCCTTGCTTGCAAGCATCAAAACAGACAAATACCCTTTTGAACATTGGTTTCAGAGTCGTTGCTGATGCCTCCTCGTATTGTAACTTGTATATGCTCCCTGGGTTCCTCTCTAGCACCATCTCGCTATATTTGGGAAGTTTTGAATATGGTTGTTTATGACTACTCAAATTCTCCTCCTTGGCAACCAACTTTGCCCTATATAGTTGCTGATTTGTAGGCTTAATGCCATACTTTGTCATTAGGGCAGCCTTCATGCTATCTGACTTCATATCTGGATCTACTTTCAACCTATTATGAAGCTTCTTTGCAATCCATATAGAAGTGGCATTTTTGTTGGTTTGCTCCCTTTCACAAGTATGGTGAGTATTACATTTTTTTCACTATAAATGTGTCACCATCTGGTGACACAGAAGCATGGATTAACCATTCACACCCATCTTTGGCACAGATGGCTGTAACCCTCTTCCTATCATTTTTAAGTCTAATAATCTGTACTCCCTCTTGAATGACAAAATCTGTCAAAACTTTCCTATAAGTGTCGACATTTTCATAGATAGACCTTTCTGTAATCTCTACCCTTCTCACATCATCTATGTCTATCTCCTCATCCTGCTGGTGGTCTCTTCCCAAAAATATTCACCCTCAATTTCAAAAAAATTAAATTCCACAACATCCTCTTGCTCATACTCCACACCTTTATCTCCTTCGGACTGATTACTGTCTTCTTCCTTATCGGTGTCCCAATTTTCATCAAGTAGGTCATCTTCAGTATCAAGAGAAACAACTAGTTCTTTCACCTTTCTGCTGCCACCACTACTGCCAATAGTTTGAGGAGGGGCAGGCTCAGGTGCACTTGAAGTTTTGGACACCATTTCCTCCACAGGCGTACTGACTGGTGCACTGGTAGTTATGGACTCTCTACCTTTCACAAGTCTCTTTACAACTACCTTTCTTGATTGTCGCTGTATTGGCTTTGGTCTACCAATCATTGCTGAGTCATATCCATTGATTTTATAACTTCCTAATGTGGCCTCACCCATATTTACTCCATATATTTCGAACAAAATGGTTCTACCCTCTGCTTTATAAATTTCAACCAATTTCACTACATCACCATCACCCTTCACTTTAGTGTATTCACCATTGGGCATCTCTGCCCTGACTGAAAAGTCCACAGATCTACCATCTGGAATGGATCTGAACACTGTACAATAGGCAGTGTGGACTATATCTATCCAGCTTATACAATCATCATCAATTACTTTCACTTCCATTTCATCCTTATACATATAGTACAAACTAATCTTTTCACCCATGTTGATAATTCTGTTTACAAAATGACAAAAAACAATTAAAAACAGCCATGGATGACAAACATATTCTAATGTGTGTATGAAAGAGAAAGTAAGAAACTGTAAAACAGTAAAACACACATGAATACACATTTACAGTAAAAATAGTAAAAAAGTAAAAACAGTCATCACAGTAAACAATAAAATAGACACCTAAACATATCTTAGTCTCACATCTTTTTTGGGTAAGTAAGGCCAATCTCATATTAGTAAATCAAAGACCAATATTTGTTCCTTTTTTAATTCTATAACTGTAGCTGGAGAACCCCATAAAATGCATTAGAATGTCATTAACATCACTACGATCGAGTACTATTAGTTTGTATGTATTGTTAAAGCCATACACTTTATTGCTTCAATGGGTATCTATCCTAATCTCAGACTACTAAAAATAAGAACTTTTCCTTATAAACATTTCCAAATTTAAAATACTTCTTTGGATTCTTACTTCTTTCGTAGGGCAAGGATAATAAGGTCCCCCTTTTAGACAGTTTTTGCAGGTGGAAAAGGAGGGGGAGAGAGACAGCCATGGCAGAATAGTATAACAACAAAAACTTTAGATTCATGAATGTGTAAGATAAAAATAAATTATGGAAGGGGAGGCACATGCTATATGGCAATGGCATGCTTTGGTTCCTTTAACGAATGCAGTATCAATCATCATAAATTAACAACTATTTTCTTCCACCCACAAGAAAACTTATTTAATATCCAGTATTATATCAACTCATGGTTTTAATGACCATATATACAATGAAGGGCCTACAATGCAACATAGACAGTACCTAAAACCACTAAAAATTAGTCACTAACAATAAACAAATAGGACCACTTCTTTACCTGTATAAATAATAGGAATGGACCACTTCTTTACCGTATGGAGAATAAATTTAATGGAACACAAATGCAAAATCTAACCTGTAGGCAAGAAAGAATCAAGATTCCAAATAAAGTTACTAACCTAAAGGGCATTTGCCAAAAATGAAACAATTTCACATACCCGAGTGGTTGATAAACCAGCTTATAGGCAAACCCACCGGCTCTGTAGGACCACCTAGACTGTGGAGATAAAACATTTTATGAAGGGAAATAGATTCAATAGACTATAAATAGTTCAACGTCGAACTAAAACTAGCAAAAGCCTAACTGATAATTTTTCTCACTCTCTTCAATATTTAGGTTAGGTTTTTTCGCATACCTGATGGGATATTGGGGAAAAGGGGATAATGATATTCAGAGGATTAGTAGCAATAAGTTGGGATGGACGGGGAAGAATAAGACACAGATGCATGAAAAACCATCATAGATGCAACAACCATGATTGATGAAACCCCAATGTTCGTCGATTCCACTGTTCGCTGATTCCTTGTAGTTGCAACCTCAACCCCAATGATTGATGAAACTTTAACACATTAGCCTTCGCAGGCAAAGAAGAAGAAGCTACAGAAGACTCGAGAAAGATGAAGTTTGTCACCATCGCCGTCGAACAGAAGATTCGAAAAGCGTGAAGACAATCGCCGTCGTGAACAGAGGATCGAGAGTTAATTTTCTAATTTTGACAGATCGAAATGAACATTTGGGGTAGGGTAAGTTATGAATAAAGGGTATTTTCTTCCTTTAACAACGTTAAAAGGGTAATATGGTCTGTTAAAATGTTCAGTGCAACTGACGTCAGCAACTAACGAAATTTTGTTAACGGAGTGGACTTCGTTGATTAATAGAGCAAACTTTTTGGGTACTAGATGAGGTTTTTGCAATCTTGTGGAGGTAGATGATGTTTTCAATCCTTAATGGTGTGTATATGAAAATTTTTCTTTAAAAAAATATGTGCCAATTACAAAAACTGCTTTTTTTTTTAGGTACACTTTGCTGAGCATAAGCATAGACACATACATTGTTGAAACCAGCCTAACAATGTTATATACTACCAAGGTCCCACTCCAATTCTGGGATGATGCTTTCACCTCTATTGTGTTTCTAATTAACAAATTGCCCAGAAGGGACCTTCTCCATGGGAAACCCTATTCAACACAAAACCTTATTACAAAATTCTCAAAGTATTTGGATGCTCTTGTTATCCTTTCATGAGGCCCTACAATCACAATAAGCTTCAGCCATGCTCTCTTCATTGTGCCTTTCTTTGGTACAACCCCAAACATCGAGGTTAGAAATGGCTACATATATTAATTGGGAGACTTCACATCTCAAGAAATGTATTATTTGATGAGGTCACTTTTCCATTTCATAAGATGTAGGAGTTACAATCTTCATCCTCTCTTAATCGACCTCTCACACCATTTAGTAGCAGCATCCCTCTTGTACCAACCTCTGTTGTTGAAGTTATGAACCCGCCTCTAGCTCTGAAAGATTTGCATGTCATAAAGCCTCGGGTCAATGAACCTCCTTTGGCTGAGCCTTCAACCAATCAATAATAGTCATCGCCTCAGGTCGATAGCACATATTTGCCGCAACCATGGAAGAGTACTCGATCTCGGAAACCGAAGCAATTTTTGGACCATGCAAACCCCTGTGATCATGTGGAACCAACTTGCTACACTGAGGCAAATAAATCCCCACATTGGCGAGATGCAATGATGTCTGAATTTAATGCTTTACTAGAAAATGGGACATGGAGCTTGGTTGATTTGCCACTTAATAAACATGTGATTGACTGTAAATGGGTCCTTCGTCTCAAGCGAAAACCTAACGGAACAATCAACCGGTTTAAAGCTCGATTAGTGGCTAAAGGTTATAATCAACAAGAGGGCATAATTTATGATGAAACGTTTAGCTCGGTAGTGAAACCAGGAATCACTCGCTTTGTTATCACCTTGGCCATATCCAAAAATTTGGCCTATTTGACATTTAGATGTCCACAATGCATTTCTTTATGGACATTTGGATGAAGAAGTCTACATGGCCTAGTCCCCTGGCTTTATAAACTCGTCCCAAAAAGTGTGCCAGCTACACAAAGCATTATATGGGCTAAAACAGGCTCCTCAAGCATGGTGTTCTTGCCTCAATCATGGTGTTCATACAATGGGCTTCCACAATGCTAAATTAGATACTTCTCTATTTCTTCGAAATGGTAAATGGTCATACCACAATACTACTGTTTACATGGATGACATAATCATTATCGAAAATCACTTTGTCATCATTCATTAACTCATCCATGAGCTAAACTCTATGTTCAAATTACGCGACCTGAGGCCATTGCACTATTTTTTGGGTGTGAAAACTATATCATCAATAGAAATATATCAGAGATATACTAACTCGGGCCAACATGGATGGTGCCAAGGGTCTCTCAACGCCTGCTACCATTATTGTCAAATTTGTTCCTGAGGGCACTCCGGTTTCCATTAGCACCCATTACCGAAGTGTGGTAGGGTCCTTGTAAGTAGCAATATGTCATACTTACAAGGCCCAAGATAATTTATGCCATTAATAGAATTTGTCAGTTCATGCATGCTCTTGAAGAAGAATACTAGACTGCTGTTAAATGTTTCCTCTGATATCTCAAACAGACTATTTAGTACTACTCTCTCTTTACAGGCAAACTCTGATGCCGACTAGGCCAGATCTCCCTTTGATCACTGGTCTACTAGTGACTATTGCATCCATCTTGGTCCAAACCTCATTTCATGGAATTCCAAGAAGCAGACAACAGTGGCACGCTCGAGTACAAAGTCTGAATATCGCGGCCTGGCCAATGTTGCAACTGAACTCACATTGTTACAACAACTACTTGGTGAGCTACAAGTACCGGCTGCCTCTTTATTGGTTCTTCGGTGTGATAATCTAGGGGCCACATATCTCTCGGCCAACCCATGCTTCTATGCTTGAACCAAGCATGTTGCACTAGATTTCCACTTCGTAAGAGAAAAAAAGTTGCTACCAAAGAAATTGAAGTTCGTCTTCTATCAACTAAGGATCAAATTGCTGATATTTTTACAAAGCCACTACAGTTTACCGTGCACACATCCCTGATCCGCTTGAAGGGGGATGATAAGATGCAATCTTGGATACTAGGAAAGACAATTATGTAACAGCTAGCATATCTACAATAGCTGTACAAATCTTTTCAAATTCAAATTCACTATAATTTTGTCAATTTATTTCCTTGTTTATCTTTATAAATTTTGGAGATCATAACTCATCTAAATCTTTGATCACAAGTCTATATAATACGACTCTAAATACACTCAAAGTATCAGAGAAACCATCTCACCTCAAATCTCTTTAAAATAAAAGATCCTTAGTTAGGTGTGGGAAAAATATTTGAAAATTTTTCATCTAATCCCCAAAAAGGATGTCAAATTCTATCTACTACCCAATAGTTTCCAGAAACTCTAACCGGCCCCATTTAACTGACAGACTTGACTAAACATGTGAGATGACATTCCTACCCTTTCTATTTGAAACTTTAAAACATTAAAATAAGATAAAGTTACTAATTTGCCCCTTTCTTTAAAACATTAGATTCAGAATTCCATCTAACAATCAAAATCACAAATCAAATATTGGGGAAAATACAATATTTTTATCATCTCTCTCCCAAAAAGGAACGGCGCAAAATTCTCGATCGTCTCTCTGGTCCAACTGTAAGTCTGTAACACACATTTCTCTTTTTCCCTCTAACAAAACCAATAAAACACGAAAGAAATTTTCTCTTTCTCTCTCTATCGCTCTATCTCCTCTGCTCACTCTTGCTTCTACGACTTTTCCTTCTCTTCTCCCACGCTTCATCGCACTTTAACCAGCTTGAAAGGCACTCAAGAAGCGTCACCTACTGACCAGACCTCATGAAGTTCTTCCATTAATGAGAATGACCCGTTTTTGGGAAAAACTGGAAAACGACGAAGATTCCAACCACAGTTTGAACTATTGAAATCAGATCAGCTAGGTCGGTCGATTCATATTGATTTTAGCCATGGCCAATCTTTTTTTTTTTTTTTTTTTTTTTTTTTGGTAAGAGTCAATCCTGATCTATTAGCATTCTTGCACGGTTGCTACATCTATTTTTTAAAGAGATGTTCTTTAAATCATGAAATGTTCGTTCTAATATTGTAATTAATTGCATCGCAAGCAACAATTTATTTTATAAAGCTTTGAAATTTGATGGAATATTTCAGATCAAATTTCATCCTTAATGGGAAAACATGATTTAAGAGCAGATGGAAATCATGAATGAAAAGGAAAATGAGAAATGGAACAAAGAAAGGAAGTGAACTCATCACCGTCAATCAGAAGTCAACAGTGTATGAGTGTACACAAATTACTTTCCCCTAAAGAAAATTCAAATAATTCTCCCGTAATTTTCTCTCACTCCCTATTTCTTCTCCCGTAATCTTCTCTCACTCCTTATTTCTTCTCCCGTTGCCATTCAGTTTTCAATCCCTATTTCTTCTCCCATTGCCATTCAGTTTTCAATCCCTATTTCTTCTCCCGTAATCTTCTTTCAATCCCTATATAGATTCCCTTTCGTTTCTTGCTTGGATTTGACCCATCCGTAAACCCTTTTAACTTATAAAAAAAAAAAAAAAAAAAAACAGAGCGACAAAAACCCTTTTAATTGAAGTATCTTCAGAGAAAAAAAAATTGCAGACATTGAACTCCGACATAGGAAACGATCAGAGGAGGATCCCCTTGTTTCTTGCTCTTCGTCCCCAGATTTCTAGGGTTTGGGAAGAAAGAAACTTGAAAAAAAGATGGGCAGATGACTGTAGAAGATGAAAAATTGGTAAGTAAAGGTGTTTTTTACTTTGAGGGGTTTTATGGTCTTTTATTTTTTAAATAAGGGCATTATTGTCCTAATATTTGCAATTAACCAGACTCTACTAACGGGTGGGGTCTCTTTGATTAACAGTGGAAAAATTTTAGGTGATAGATGAGATATTTGAAAAACTTTTGAATGATAGATGAAACTTTTGAAATTTTTGAGAATTAGATATAGTTTTTGAGAGTTAGATGAAAATTTTTCAAAATATTTGAATGCTCCTATTATAATAATTGTTGTAGTTTTTGTTTTGATTTTTTTAAAGTTTTTTTTTTCTTCTGCCAAGGTGGGCCCACCACAATGGTGGCCCTGAGGGGTATTGGGAGGCCAGTGGGACCCGGGGGTGAAATGGGAATAGGACAGTCGATCTCAACCTCCCTATACTAACTCCAAACTCACCGGTCCGTAGTCAACACTAGGCTTCCCAGCCTATGTCTGGTTTAGTCCGTAAAGTGATTTCATTAGCACGGTCATTGTATTGTATGGACTAGTTATAGAAGGGTGTTCTTTTTTCTTTTTTTTTTTTTTTTTTTTTGGTAAAACGTTATAGAAGGGTGTTGACTCTCATAAGAATGTTGCCTTATTATGGGATTAGAACTGCTAACATTTAGTTTGTTTCACCAGATTCTGTGGTTGGGGTCGTTGTTGGCAAAAAAATCCTCTCTCGCCCACCTGCCGCCGGCCAAGGGCGGGATTTCAGTCGGCCCACCTCCCCATGTATTGGTAGGCGGGCCGACTGATCCCCAGCCCTTGGATCAGCGGCAGGAACCTCCTACCGCGGGAGAGGATTTCAGTCCATCGTTGTTGCCGTTTTTTAATTCTCTTTCGCTGGGATTTTTACGGCCACGAGTATTCCGTATTGACATGGACCGCATGGGAATTAGTGTGTTCGGGGGCATTTTTTGGACTAGACCTGGTCTAGTAGTGTTTTGAACCAGAAACTAATCCAAAAAAGTTCCAAACACAAAAAGAAAAAAAAATACAAATTGATTTTTCTAACACATCTTACAGCTGGAGAATGCCTAGACCCCATTTATCTTGGGGATGATCAGAAGACATGGGACTAGGGATATTAGATAGAGTGATTGATTTACATTTATGCATCACAACCTCTTTGATACATTTGAAGACAGTTTCTCAAGGCTTAGCTATATTGTGAAAGATGCTGTTATTTTGCTCTTTCCGGCCAGATGAGAGCCATTGTTGAGCAGAAGGCTGATTTAGTAAAGATGTGGTTATTTGAGATTGCTTCTAGATTTGTTTATATATGTTTCTGATTCTTTAGACCAAAGTTGTTTCTGGATTTCATAGTGGGTTACTTGTATGGGATTAGGTCTCTTGAAATAGCCCATCATGTATGTGTAGCTAAGTCTGAACCCATGGGCTAATAATCAGACTGTTGAAATTTATACTCATAGTCTCTGATCGCTTCTGCAACTCTGGTGTAGTTCGACGATGAGATTTTCACTTTTTGTAGTCTTGGTTTCAATCTGGTTCAAGATCTTCTCCTTTGTAGTTCTTGGTTCCAATCTAGTGTGTACTTCGTCCAATCTGGTGTGAAGTTCGTGTTTCTTGGAGAAATTTTCTCCGTTTGTTTTCTTGATTCTTATTCTGATTTTTCACGGCTTTGAGTCACTATATCCCTCTGGTTCTTGATTCCTTCTAGCTGAAATTTCTTGGTTCACAACGATTATTGAAGTCCTCTAATTTCTAGGGTTTCAGTCAATTTTTTTCCAAATGTCTACCTCTGCAAATATGTCCTCAGCAAGCTCGTCCTCTGCAAATGTCTCTGCAAATATTTCATTTCCTTCTCCCCTATTGTTGTATCCTTCAGATAATCCAGGTCTTTTGCTGGTAACACATCCTCTCACTAGAAACAATTATTCCTCCTGGAAGCGTGTGATGTGTGTAGCCTTGAGTGCTAAAAATAAATATACGTTTGTTGATGGAACTTGTCCAAGACCTCAAGATTTGGCGTCGGCAGCAGCTTGGGATCAGTGTGACAGTATGGTGCACGCTTGGATCTACAATAGTCTTGCTACTGATCTTCACGAAAGTGTTCTGTATGTTGGGTCTGCCAGATCTCTCTAGCTTGATCTAGAGAACCGCTATGCCCAAGGAAATGGTCCACGAATCTTTGAGTTGAAACGGAAAATTGTTCTTCTCCTCCAAGACATGATGTTTGTCTCGGCGTATTTCTCTGCCCTTAAAGTTCTTTGGGATGAGCTCGGTTGTCACTTTGTGTTACTTGAATGTACATGTGGTTGTATGCCAAAGCTTCTTGAGCTCGTTAATTCAAAGCATGTGTATCAATTTCTGATGGGGCTACATAAATCCTTTAATACCATTCGTTCTCAGATTCTGGCTATGAAGTCATTGCCGACAGCTACTAAAGCTTACTCTGTGGTGCTTCAGGAAGAACGCCATCATGGCCTCTTTACTCATAAGTTTTCTTCAGATAGTATTGTCTGTGTTGTGAATCAGGGTGGATCGAATTCTTCCCGTACTTCAAATAATTCTACTTGTGTGTCCGATTTCCGCAGACGTCCCTTCTGCACTCATTGTCATAAGCAAGGCCATGTCAAAGAGACCTACTATGAATCGAATGGATTCCCACAAGGTTTTGTTCGTAGGCCATTTCGTGCAAATAAGTCTTCAAATGTCTAGTCGCATCTAGCCTCTAATATGGATTCTGGTTCATTTAACTCTGCTATGGTTCCTACCTCTACTATGGTTGCTCCACAGACAAGCACACTGGCTCCTCTGCATCAGTCGGATACTGGTTCCCCTATGCCTCCCCTGACTTCTGCTCAATACCAGCAGCTTCTATCCTTCCTGGACACACCTTCAACTGTAAACTTTGCAGGTAGTCCTATTTGTCTCAATACTCATGTCTCTCAACCCAATTCTTGGGTTATTGACTCTGGTGCATCACACCATTTTTCTCCCGTACCCCCTATCACCATATCTGAATCTACTGTTCATCCACCAATTACTTTACCTGATGGCACGACATATCCCATCTCTCAGCTTGGGACACATCATATGTTGCCTTCACTTGAATTATAGGGAGTTTTTTATGCACCCAAGTTTGCTTTCAATTTGCTTTCAATTAGTAAACTTACTTCCTCTCTGCAATGCACAATGACATTTTTTCCTTCCTTCTGCATATTTTAGGACTTATTCACGAGGATGGTGACTAGGGTGAGTCTGCTCCGTAATGGGCTTTACTACCATGAGTTCACATCTGCACCTGCTGCACCTGCTGCACTCTTAGTTTCAGCTGAACTTTGGCACTCCAGGTTGGGTCATCCCTCCCCCAATTTTGTCAAAATTCCTACTATTCGTACTCAGTTTCAGCAGTGTACCGTATGCCCTTTAGCAAAACAGTCTAGGTTGCCTTTTGTTTCTCATGCAAATAAATCTGATGTTCTCTTTGAGTTGCTCCACTGTAATATTTGGGGACCCTATTCTGTGGCCTCAGTCACTGGCTATTTTTTGACAATTATTGATGATTGTTATCGCACTACATGGGTCTATCTCATGAAATATAAATTAGATACATTTCGATTCTTGTCTCAGTTTTTTAAACTTGTTAATACTCAGTTCTCTACTTCTCTTAAGTCTATTAGAACTGACAATGGGTCGGAATTTCTTTCCTCTCATATGCAAAATCTGTTTCAGTCGTTGGGTATAATTGACCAATTAGCTTGTGTCTACACTCCCCAATAAGATGGAGTGGTAGAATGCAAGCATCGTCATTTACTACAAGTAGCTAAGGCTCTTTGTTTTTAGGCTCATTTACCATTAAAATTTGGGGGGAGTGTGTGCTTACAGCGTGTTATCTCATAAATAGACTCCTTACCCAGGTTCTCAAAGGTAAATCACCTTATGAATTTCTATTTCAAGTCCCTCCTATATACTCATCTTATAACTTTCGGTTCCTTGTGTTTTGTCAGAAATTCTTCTCCTCACAAATCAAAATTCACTTCTCGGTCTTCTCCATGTTTGTTTGTTGGATATCCTTTCAATCAACGTGGTTATACTGTGTTTGATCTTTCTTCTCAATCAATATCTACAAGTAGGGATGTTCTCTTTTTTGAATCAGTATTTCCTTTTAAGTCTAATCCTGCTCAGTATATGTTACAATCGGATAATACTGATTCCTCGGTTGTACTTCCTATTCTTCTTACCGATGCTGCTACTGTCTCATCTGATATTCAAATTCTGAATGCCACTGCTGCTCAAGATATTTCATCTTCTGTCTCCTGTAATGTCTCATTTTAGTTCTAATGGGCTGCCTAATAACACTTCTTCTGAGCCCACTCACTATAGTTCACCTAGCATTTCTGATAACTCTTATGGGCTGCATAATAACACTTCTTCTGAGCACACTAATAATAGTTCACCTAGCATTTCTAATAACTCTCATGGGCTGCCTCATACTACCTCTTCTAGGCCCATTACTACTGTCCCACATTAACGTAGTTCCACTCTTTGTTAGTTAAAACTCGTTTTAAACGCGTACCGTACTGCCGTACCGTACTCAACTGTTTAATACACGTATTGCCGTATTGATCTCAAAAATACTTTAAAATACTCCATACTCCAAACCTTGCCGTTTAAAACCCGTTTAAAACGTGCACCGTACCGTATCCGTATTTTAACGTATTTTAACCTGCATCTTTAATAAATAATGAATCGATTAATCCCATATTGTTTAATATTCTTATTATTTTCTACATGTAATCGATGTGGGATTAAAGGCTGTCACTTCCTCATAATTGTTTATAAACTCATTACTTTATTACTTGTTAGGGTGGGGTGTGAGTTATGGGTCATAACAATTGTATATTGTAAGCCACCATTGATCTCTCTCTCTCTCTCTCTCTCTCTCTCTCTCTCTTCATATGGATTCATGCTTAAAGTTTTGGACAAACATAAAATATCAATTAACTACTTAACTGAAGATGATAATTCTCACCATTTTATGACCAAACACTTCATAAATGTCATCTGTTCCTATTGATTTAGGTATAATTTTCCAATAGATTTACATGTTTCATTAATGTAATTCTTCAATTTATGAGAGTATATTGTCGTTTTTTTCACCGTACCGTATTATATCTGATCCGTTTAAAACCCGTACCGGCCGTTTTTGTTTTTTTGCCGTTCTCGAAATGTTTGACCGTTTTTTTGACCGTACCGTTTTTGTTTTGCTCCGTTTAAAACCCGTTCCGTCCCGTTTTGTTTTTTTGCCGTTCCCGTTTTAACTAACTATGGACTTCCACTAGAGTGAGTTGTCCATCCATACGGTTACATGACTACATTTGTAATGTTGTTACTTCGCAACCGATGTCAATCTCCTCCCCCGCGAGAATAGGTATTTCGTATCTCATTCAATCTCATTTATTTTTCTTTGATAATGATTCATATAAATTGCTTCTCACAAATCTATGTGCTGAGTCTGAACCTAGCACTTTTTGTCATGCCAGCAAACACCCTAAATGGCAAAAGGCCATGGATGATGAAATGAATGAATTACTTGACAATTCGACTTGGTCAATAGTCCCATTACCAACAGGTAAACGGGCCATTGGTTGTAATTGGTTTGTTAAAATAAAAAGACATGCAGATGGTACCATTGAAAGGTACAAAGCTTGGTTAGTTGCCAAAGGCTATAATGAGACTTTTGCCCCTGTAGCTAAACTAGTCATGGTTCGCTGTCTTCTTGCTTTAGCTACATACAATCGTCGGTCGTTCTATAAACTAGATGTTAAGAATGCTTTCCTCCATGGTGATCTTGAGGAGGGGGTTTATATTTCAATTCCACCTGGTTATAAACCCAATGGGAGCCCACTTCAATCTGGCCTTGCCTTGTCCGTAAACTTCACAAATCATTATATGCACTAAACAAGCCCCGCGCCAATGGAACAAGAAGTTTGTTGACACTTTACTAAAAATGGGCTTTGTACAATCCTTGGTCGATGCCTCGCTGTTTACGTTTCACCATGGCTCTATTGTTACACTCATTTTGGTTTATGTTGATGATATCATCATTACGGGCTCCGATGCTAATCACATCGTTACAACAAAGGCCCATCTTCATGACCACTTTCATATCAAGGATCTTGGGCTCTTATCTTACTTCTTTGGTATAGAGGTAATTCAGGCCGCTAAGGGTATTGTTGTCTCAACAGAAATACACACTTGACATAATAAAGGATTTTGGCCTACTAGCATGCAAGCCCAACTCTTTTCCCATGGAGCAAAACCTTAAGTTGGATAATGACTCCCGTTATTATCAGATCCAACTTCTTATCAGAGACGGGTGGGCCGTCTTATATATTTGATTGTCACTCGGCTTGATTTCTGTTTTTCTGTCCAAGTGTTAAGTCAGTTTAGGGATACACCACGGGAACCACACCTTCAAGCTACTACTCGGGTTATCAAATATCTAAGAGTCTCGGTTTCCTTAGGTCTCCATATGCGACATGATGTTTCACCTGTTATTTCGGGTTATTGTGACTCGGATTGAGCTGGGTGTCCATTTACACGGCGGTCAATTACTTGCTATATTGTATTTCTTGGGACCAGCCCAATTTTTTGGAAAACGAAGAAACAATATACGGTTTCCAGATCATCAGCAGAGGCTAAATATCGTGCTTTGGCTATGTTGACATGTGAGCTTACTTGGCTCAAATCACTGTTTCTGGACTTAGGTTTGTTACATCCCTTTCCTATATCGGTCTATTGTGATAATCAATCCACTCTACACATACCAGCAAATCTGGTGTTTCATGAGTGTACCAAGAATAATGAAGTCGATTGTCACTTCATCCGAGAGAAGATCTAACGAGGTTTACTTCGTCCACATCATATTCAGTCTCAATTGCAACTGGCGGATATTTTCACTAAGGCATTGGGCCAAGGCCCACTTTCCTCTGTGCTTCACAAGCTTGGCCTCCTATCTGCATCTCCATCCGCTTGAGGGGGGATGTTAATATAGTGCTAAACGCGTGTCAAGATTAGTGGTATTTAATTTACTTTGTAATTAGTTAGTTAAATAAAGTGGTTAGTTTGTTAAGGTTGTTAGGCTTATGTGGCATATATACATATAAATGTGTATAAATATAGTTCATTAGTATAATGAAAAAGACACTTCTCGATTCGTATCTGACTTGTGAACAGTCTCTTTTGTGTCTTGTTTCTGAGTTATAAACCAAACCCGAAACCCGCGGTTTGACAGACCCAATCCTTTTGTGGTATTCCTATTTTTCGGAAATGAGACCAGAACAAATCTGACCAGTTGATCCACTTGGTCAATTTATTATTATCATGAAATTATTATCATTGATTGTATACATGTTGATACACATTGTTTGGGTGTGCCTTGACTCTAAAATCCAATTTTAGAGTATTGTGCCTTAACTAAAACGGAAACTTATTTCAGTTTCTAGACTTGATGCATCGGGTTATGTCTTTAGCATTGGTAATAGCCGAATCTCTTGCTACCATGGATCTCACATGGTTTGTTGTGCTATAATATTTGATGGTATTTAGGTACAGGCTTGATTTAGACACTACTTGTTGGTGATACCTCTGTCGTACATGTCACTACGGGTCCAAACATAAGTTTTGGAGGAAAATCTCCGATGTCGTGGCACAGACGTTTATGACACATTTCTAGGAAAAGAATAAAGAGGTTTCTTAAATATGGTATTCTTCACTTGCCATTGAACCTTGTGGAGAGTGAGGGATTTTAATTTGTGTAATGGAAGAGACAAGCATAGTAGTTACAGTAGAGAACGAGTAACGATCCAAGCAGCAACTCTTACGTAAGGGAGGGAGAACACCTTCTTCTCCACCACTCCTTAATCCTTACTCAAAGCAAAAAGAGGATGAGACTGCAAAATCATAGGGGACGAGAGAGTTCTGCATGTGTAATTCCTTCTCTCCCTCATTCATACCTCCTTTATTTATATAACGATAGAGTGGTGTTGCCCTTGAATCCATAAGTTAGCTGCTAGACTGGTAAGAGGTGTGATCCCATTGAGTGATCCATCTAATTATTCTTAAGAAATAATATCTTTAATTTTTAATTAAAAATATTTACATCTAGAGTAAATTATAAGTACCTTCTTTGTAGTTTCCCTTAAATCAGGTACACTTCAAACCTTTCCAACAAATACAAAGATACCCCCTCAAATCAAAATAAATTGTAAAAAAAACCTATTTCGTTAGTGAATTTCTGTTAACTGGACGACATAGAAAATAGGTTGAAATTTTTATACCTAAAATACCCAAATGTCTAAGTGAATGGACCTTTTTACCCTCTAAAATATAAACCGCCCATCGTCAAAATGCCTTCTCAAAAAGCAAAACTAGCACACGTGAACGAGATATAGCTCAGCAAATCCGTCAGAATCTTACCTGCATTTTGAATCAAAAAACCTTTCAAAAAGATTTCAATTGCAAAATGAAACCTCTCTATTGTTTTGCTTGTTGATTTCAAAATCTTGGAACAAAACCCTGCAACCCTCCAACCTTTGCTACCCTCCAACCCTGGCAAAGGATACTCAATCACAATGAAATAGCCCATGAAAGAAAACTTTAATTGGAGTGGGAGTTTTAGTGGTTGGTCGCTTCGCTTGCGGTGCTATTTTCATGGTGAGAGAGGTGGAGAAGAAGGGAATGCGACTGTGGAAGTACGAACTCAGAAGAACTCTAGGTGAAGGGAATTTCAGAAAGGTCAAATAGGCCAGGCATCATGACTCTGGCCAAGGTTTTTCCATTAAGATCTTGGATAAGAAGAGAATCCTCGATCTTAAAATCAATGATCAAGTCCGTCTCAAATCTGAATTCTCTAAAATTAACCATCTCCCTCTCTACTTCCCTGTTTTCGACTGAGATTTTGTGATTTTTTATTTTTGATCTTTGCAAGTTTTATTTCTCATGTGGTGTTTTTTTTTCCCTAATAAGATCATCTTGTTTCGTATTTTCTCTTTGTGGACTTGTGGTCCTTTCAGACTAGACCTCATTCCGTTTTCACTGTGGTCTCCTCACCCTATCCCAACCCTTTGCATTCATTTTTATTTTTATTTTTTTGTTAAAGGTCAGCAAAGAGATGGAATTAAAAAAAAGTAGAGTAAACAAGTACATGTAGAACTGTTTAGGATAGTAAAAGCTGCACCTTCGGTATTGCCATCAGCAGAGCCCTATCCTATAGTCAAAAAAACAAAAGAAATAAATTATCCAAAGCGGTATCTTGGATGCTCAGAGGCATCCCAAATTACATCCCTTGCCACCAAGTTTGGGCATGAATTCCAAGTCTCTGAATTCATCTCGGTTGCAGCCCATTTTGCTAGAACATCAACTGTTGTGTTCACTTCTCTTACGCAATGAGTAATCCTGAGCTCAACTTGAGAGAGGTTAGCTTTAAGCTTGTTCCATTCTTGAACTAAATACCAGGGTGGATCAGAATGCAAGACACTATGAACTACAGAACTTGAATCACATTCTATCCATAGCTTGCCATACCTTAGTCTTATTGCTTCCTGTAGGCCCTTGATTACAGCAGCTAATTCAGCTTGATAATTTGTTCCATTATCCAAGTACTGTGCAAATGCAAATAATACCTTCCCTTGATCGTCTCTGAACAATCCTCTAGCACCCGCATCTCCTGGGTTGCCAAGGGAAGAGCCATCAACATTTAATTTGATCCAGCCTATTGGAAGCTTGTATCAAACAACTGGTTTAATACGAACATGTTTTAGAGATGCTGTACATAATCTAAAATGTTGATGTACTTGCAAGTCTTTCACTATTTTGATCACCAATGGCTTTATTTCTGAAGCCTCTTTCAAATCCTTTCCAATTAGAAATAAAATTCTTTTCTTCGTTATTTTCAATCCATCATAGCAGCTTCCATTTCGGGCTTGCCAAATATTCTACAGAATAATAAATAACAATGGCATCCAAAGGCTTTTGATAGGTGCTATACGCTTCTTCCTCTTCCACCAAGAGAAAAGAAGATCCGAAGACCTAAAACCTTCCCATCTCATGTCAAAAAAAGACAAGATTTCATTCCAGACCCTAGATGTAAAGTCACAGTCAATAAATAGGTGCTGGAATGTTTCTTCATGCTTGTGGCATAAGAAGCATCTAGATGTGATTGGTACCTGTTTCTTTCGAACTGCCTCATCAGATGGGAGCTTCTTCATGCACCATCTCCACCCAAAAATGGAGGTCCTTGGCGTTAGAGCTTTATTCCAAACATTAGAGCCCTAGGAGGTACCTGAATATTTCCTTGTAAGCCTTTATAAGCTGTAGCTATCGAGAACTTTCCTGTCGTGTTGAGCTTCCATACTGGTTTTTCCTCAACACCATTTGTTAATGGAATTTCCATGGCTTGGTTAATAAGACTTTGCATTTTTGAACTTGTCACCAGAGGAAACCTCCAATTCCCACTTCTGATATAATGGCAAACCTTCTCTCTAAGGTCTCTGGTTTTAATGGGATCAATGCCTAGATATTCTGCAGCAATATATGACCTCAGCCAATAATCAGACCAGAAGTTTATTCCTTTGCCATTCCCTACTAGCCATCTGACATGTCTTATTGTCCAGTCCCAAACAGCCTTAACACTCCTCCATACTACCGAAGTGTCATGCACCCTCCTAAGAATACCATTTTGTAATACCTGCTTCTCATGAACTTTGCAAAAAGAGCATTTCCAGTATAATGTTCCAAGCCATCTTAGATAGAAGAGCTTTATTTACATCTCTTAGGTTTCTTATCCCCAGTCCACCATATTTCTTCTCCTGACATAACAAGCTCCATTTAACTACCACTGATGATTGTTTGTTAGGGTCACCACTCCAAATGAAGTTTCTCATCTATCATTCTGCTTGCATTAGGACACTAGCAGGCTATAGGTAAATAGAAAATGAATGTATAAATGGGCTGCAAAGAACATTCTTTACCAACTCAATCCATCCAGCCATAGAGAGCATTCTTCCATACCAAGCTGAAAATTTCCTCTTCAGTTTGTCGAGCATGGGGAGGAAAGATTCTTTTGTAATCCTTCCACTAAAAATTTCAACACCAATATACTTAGTTGGGAATTTCCCTTCTGTGAATCCCAGACATTCATGTATCATGTTTTTCCTTTTTCTTGATACTCCATAGTAGAAAGACTTACTCTTAGCAACATTAAATTTCTGACCAAAGTAATCCGAATAATGCCCAAGCATAGCTTTCAATAGCCTTTCATTCTTAATTATGGCTTGCAAAAACAATAAAATATCATCTGTAAAAAACAGATTAGAAGGAGTAATAAGGTGCCTGCAATACATAGGTTTTATATCTCCTTGAACAAGCATCTTCTTAAGATTCTTGCGAAGGACTTCTTCAGCTAGCACAAAAAGCATACGAGATAAAGGATCCCCTTGCCTTAGACCCCTGGTGGCACCAAAAAATCCAATAGGACCACCATTAAACATGATGGACAGCCTTGCTGAGGATAGAAAGGAAGATATCCTGCAAATAAAAGTGGTTGAGAACCCAAATCTCCTTAGCACATGAAAAAGATACTTCCATTCCTAAGTATCAAATGCTTTTTGAATATCCAATTTTAGAGCCATATTTCCCCTCTTTGATCTTCTCTTCATCAACGTGGTTAACTCAAAAGCCATGCCAATATTATTATGTATGAGCCTTCCTTCAACGAAAGCTTCCTGCTCCTCAGATATAAGAGTGCTCATGTGACCCCCTAGCCTTGTTGCTAGAATTTTTGGCAGAATCTTATATATAAAGTTATCCACACAGATGGGTCTATAATTAGCTAACTTAGCTGCACCTTTAAACTTAGGCACTAATGTAATGAAGTTGTTATTAATGCCAGGTGGTAGAGAATCAGTCCTAAAAAATGAACAAATAGCTCTACAGACATCATTACCAATAATATTCCAGCATGATTGAAAGAATTTACCTGGGTACCCATCTGGACCAGGAGCACTATCAGGGTTTAAGTTAAAAATTGCCTTTTTAATTTCATCCTTAGAAGGCATGACATCAATTGCATTAGACATTTCTGTCCCCACTAGATTAGGAATAACCTCCAGAAGATGATTATGAACTATAATTCCAGAGCTGCTATGAGGATGCTTATAAAAATTGAGGATATGGTGCTTAATCTCATTTTGGTCCACCATCATAAGTCCATCATCAGACTTAAGATCCCTGATTGTATTTCTCCTTCTTCTAGCTTTTGCATAATTGTGATAGAATTCGGTATTTCTATCACCATCCTTAACCATTGAACTCTTCATTTTCCTTCTAGAGTGACTCATCTAGATCCAGAGCTGCAATCAACCTCTCAGAAGCTAAAATTTCTAATTTTTGCAAATCATTGTTAGCCCCACAGACTGATAGTTTCCTGAATATTCTCCAGCTCTAGCTGAGCCAATTTAACCTCTTCAGATATTTTGGGGAATGTTTGCTTATACCATTGTTTTAAAATCATCTTCAAATTCTTTAGCTTCTGAGACAGCACATAATAGGGGTTACCAGAAACTAGAAAATTCCATGCATTAGACACAATGTCTAAAAAAGATGGATGCTCCATCCAGAACCTTTGCACCTTGAATGGGATATTATGAGGCCTTGGAGTTGAAGCACATCCAATAAATAGTGCACACTGATCAGATACTGTACGAGTTAAAACTCGTTGAAAGCATTCTTCATATCTAGACAACCAGGAATCATTACAAAAGCTTCTATCAGGGACAGTTTTACATTGCCAATGATTCTGTTATTTGTCCATGTATACTTTAGGCCAAGTGAAAGTATGGGGCTTGCAGGAATTGAGTCAAGACACGATTGAAAATCATCAGCAACTACAAAATTAAATTTTCCTACCCCAATCCTTTCATTAGATAACATACAACAATTAAAGTCCCCTGTGATCAACCAAGGAACTGTCGGATTTCCTAGAGAAGCAATGTCAACCCATAATTGTCGCCGACTAATCCTTAAACATGCAGCATGTACAAAAGTAAACAAATGAGTGGCCCCCTCATATTCTACAGAGAGGGTTAACTACTGATCAAAGGACATAATAACCATAGGTTTTTTAAGTTCACTTTTCCACACAACCCATAGGTTAGGTGGTTTATTTCCTCTTTCATTGCGATAGAACGCATTAGAAAATCCTAGTCCCTACATCATTCTCTTAGGGAACTTATCTGGCCAAACCAAAGGTTCAGCTAAACCGAATAGAATAGAAGAGTGCTCCTTAACCATGCTATGGATGGCTTATCTCGATTTTGAGTTTGAAACACCCCTTATATTCCAATATATCGTATTCATTGATCAGGTGGAGGATTCATACCTTCCATGGCAATCCAGTCCTTAGGAGGCCGTCCTCTTTTCCTCTTGACTTTGGTTAGGGGATTGTCCTTATTGTTGGGTTGGTGTCTTGTATTCTGTGGGATCCACACAATTATAAGGGTAGTATTTGTATTAGGGTATAAGTCTATTACATGTATGGGGTTAAACTTATAATTGTGATGGGATTAGGGTTTCTAAGTTTTCCTATAAATTGTCTCTGTGTGGGAAAACCTAGGTAAGGCTACAAAGGCTGTAGAGGATTCCCCTCTAACAGTGGAGAGCTGGAACGTTGTAAGGCTGACAGATGAGATAGGCCTGTCAGGTAGAGAATTCTGTAGACTATTCTTGGGAATAGTAGAAAGTCACTCTTTTCTCTGGTGGACGTAGGCATCCCACAATGGGGTGCTGAACCACGTTAATTCTTCGTGTGTTTCTTCTTGTTTGCGTTCTTTCGATCCTAACAAGTGGTATCAGAGCTAGATTCAGTAGATCGATCTCAAAGAAGGAGGGAGGTGCACGGAAAGTATGAAGAAGAAGAAAAAAAAAAAGGTACGGTGGAGAGGTTTTTTTTCTCTTTTGGAAATCAAGAAAAGAAAAAAAAAAAAGGTCAAAAACCGTTTGAAAAGAAAAAAAAAAAGGGTTTGAGTTTTTTTTTTTTTCTCAAAGTTTTTAAAGGTAATCATTACCTTTGTAATCATTGCATTGAAAAAAAAAAAAAAGGGCTATCGTCGTCGGTGGTCTCTTTCAACAAGAGTTCGTATGGATCAACGAATGGAGAAAGGGGGGTCTCATCGTTGGGTCGCAGGCGGCAATATAGCAACGTGCAAGAACCATGCATTATCGCATGTGGGGACTGCGGAGATTGGATTATCGGACTCCAAGTATATATCAAGAACATCGATCGCATCGATGGGGATTGCGGAGGCTGTGGATCTGGTTCAATCGTTGGGTTGTACTCTTGGTCTGCAGGGATGGATGTTAGCCGAGGGGCTCGCGGCGTGTGATCCACAAGAGTTGGGACTTTTTGGGTTTTTCTCTTTTTTCCGCATGGTCAATAAGTGTTAGATTTGTATATGCAAAAGCAAGCGCGCAGGTGTGGCTCTAAGAAGTTTGGATCTGGGTCGTAGACAAGGATCGGCACCGACTGGAGGGATGCTGGTCGAAGGGGCTACGATGGCAGTGATAGAGATGCCACAAGAAGTTGGGCAGCTGGTGATCTGTTATGACATGTGAGAGCACATTTAGATTCTGTAGATTCTCAGCGATAGGCTATTGGGGTTGGCGAAGATGGTTCCCAGTTTGGTAAGCAATCGTGGGGTGGATCTAGGTCACTCTCTGGGATTTCCAAGTGAGGAACACATGGTTGCTGTTCCCGTTGGAGGTTGTGATGGTGCTGCAGATCGTCGATTGCAAGGAAGGGGAGCCCTCAAGGAGGCTGATGAATTGAATCCAATGAGGTTCGACGGTGTTGCTATATTGCATGTAGAAGATGAAGTTCTCAGGGATGATGGTAATTGGGGAATGTTCATTTTGGCTCAGATCAAGTTGATGGCGACAATTATGGCCGGTGTTTGCATGACGTAGATGGCGAAGGTGAATCTCCATCTAGTAAGATTTCCTGGTATGGAAATAAATTTGGGGAAGATGTTATCACATGTGGCATTCTCGCTTGTGATAGGATCGCATGTGGTGTTGGATCCTTGTAGAGAGAATGGTCAGAGACGGCTGGGAGATCGTGTTCAGATTGATGGGACGATGGTAGCTGTTCGAGGATCTGGTCGGATCGAGTGTTGGATCTGACGGTAGGATTGAATCCCAGTATGATGCACATAATGGCCAGTTTATGTTGCACCGTGGGGTAAAGGATGACTGGCGGGCTGGGACAAGGAGTCGGATCTCTAAGTCTGCATTGGAGATGCAGATGTGAGAGACTTGGGTTCCAGGTGCAATTGGAGTTGCAGAGGACTGGGATGAGGAGTCGGTTCTCAAGGTCTGCATTGGAGGTGCAATGGTGAGAGGCTCGGGTTCCAGGTGCAACTGGAGTTGCAGGAAGACTGTGTGTGACGGTGATCTTTCCGGTGATGCTGCAGCAGTGGGAGAGATAAAGTCACTTCACATCGTGCGGCAGTGAGTTGTACTGGACACCCAGACGGGGTGTGGGCTATGCTAGTTTGGGTGTAGCGTTTTGGCAGAGACGGATTTACAGAATCAACATCAACGGGGTTTCTTCAAGGTGGTTTGCAGAATCCAAGCTAGGTGGAGATTTGTTGGGTTGGTGTCTTGTATTTTGTGGGATTCACACAATTATAAGGGTAGTATTTGTATTAGGGTATGAGTCTATTACATGTATGGGGTTAAACTTATAATTATGATGGGATTAGGGTTTCTAAGTTTTCCTATAAATTGTCTCTGTGTGGGAAAACCTAGGTAAGACTACAAAGGCTGTAGAGGATTCTCCTCTGACAGTGGAGAGCTGGAACGCTGTAAGGCTGACAGATGAGATAGACCTGTCAGATAGAGAATTCTGTAGACTGCTCTTGGGAATAGAAGAAAGTCACTCTTTTCTCTGGTGAACGTAGGCATCCCACGATGGGGTGCTGAACCACGTTAATTATTCGTGTGTTTCTTTTTGTTTGCGTTCTTCCGATCCTAACAATTATATTGAAGGTTCAAATCCATAGTCTCAACTTCACTGTTAAAGACTATCACCGCAGTCCCAGGTCCAGGAATATCAACTCGACCACAGCCTGTCCCGTGAACTATAGAAGTATTATCATGAATTGACTCCACTGCTGAATTCATCAGTACTGCACTAGAAGATTTCTCAACTTCCTTGAGGCCATCAGAATCATCTTCAATTGAGTCACAGTCCTCCTTGTCAACCATCACCTCCTCCACATCCTCATCATTTCCCTCTTCAGTAAGGTCAGCCCAAGATTTCTGCTTTCCATTGACAACTGCTTGCTGCTCAATAGAGATTACATTTTCCCTATTATCAACATTCTGGCTGGAAGCAGCTCCTGGAATCTCTACAGCAACCAGATAGTTAGAAACATCATCTGGACTCCCTACAGCAGCAGCACTTTCCTTCGGAATCTCATTTCCAGTTCATTCATTGCTTCTCTACTGCTTTTGCAAATTAGTTGGTGAGTTGTTTGATGCTCAGAAGGCATCTCGTTTCTCCGCTATCCTCCCGCGTCCCTCGTGTGCAGAAATCGGTGCTCACTTTCACTCTGCATTAATCTTGGGAAGAAACAATCACTGAGAGAGCTTGGTACACTACTTGCGGATACCTGGGGTTTTTTTTTTTTTTAACACCATCCAAAAATAGAGTACAATTGTATTTGTTTGAAAGGTTTAAGGTGTACCTAATTTAAAGGAAAACTACAGAAGAGATACCCATAATTAACTCTTACAACTAAGAACACAATTAAATGAATATAACTCCCAAATATTGTGTTTGGAAAATCATTGAGTTTGGGAGGAAATCCAAACGCATAAATTAAGCAGCAATATATTCTTTATTTTGTTGAGAAAATATAAACCATACCTGAGCTAGGCACACTATTTATAAAGCCCACATAATGTTAAGAGAGCAAATGTTTATGTACATCTGGGACTACAAAGAACATACATGTGTACTTCATATGAGTAGTTTCCTAGAAGATCTGCACCATAGATCATAGGACTTCTGGAGATCAGGCCAGTCAGATGCCGAAAGGACGAAGTCTTGAAACCAATTTGTAAGGATCATCTCTTGATCAACATCCGGCAAGCTTGAAATAACATCCTCTATCACTCTCTCCATCTCAGCTTTCTCAAATGCTGTGAAAATGGGGTACGCTAGCCCATTGCTTGCGTAGCTAAACAATGGCAGCCATAGTACCAGCAGTCTAAATTTAACTTGCCTGGGTACCTCCATATCTCCTTTAACAAGCTCTCGCATTAAGATGGCTGTACATCATAAGCAATCAGATACATTTCAAACTTTGCAGCAACATACATCTGGTTCACAGATAAAAATTGTCTCCCGTTGTCAAGTTATGCCCCCTTATGACAAGAGAGGATTTCTATCCTTGGTTCACTAGCTTTTTTATCTACAACCTCTATCCACCGTAGTGAACACGGTGAAAAGAGATGAACTCCATCATTGTTTTATTATTATTTTATCTTATTAATTATACTTTTAGTTTTCTTTTCTTTTCTTTTCTTTCTTGCTTTCCAAATACATCCTTAAGGTTTAGGAGATGAGGTCTTACTTACCAAGTGTTACAATCATTGTTTCGAATTAGGTCGGGATGTCAATTCTGAATCGACCATCCATTTAAAAATAAATCGAACTATAGCTAATTGGTTCGATTTTGATTTTAACCAAGAAACTATCAGTTGCAAATCAATAAATTAAACAAACCGTTAAACTGGTTAAACCAATTAAATATTATGATATCTCTATCTCATCATTGTTCCATTTCTATCGAATTTGATAGACTTTTTTTTTTTTTTTGACAAATAGATATTTCATTAACCCAGCGAAAGAGAACACAACAAATCACTTAAATATAGGAGGCACGAAATACAACCAAAACTGAAAAGGAGACGAGCAACCAAAAAAAAAACAACCACTGCCCATCATTTTGTTTTTTTTTTTTTTTGGGTGGGGGTGTCAAAATTTTCATCATTAGATCTTTTAGTATGGATTGGGTGGTTGAATGGGTGGATGAAATGCCATGTTATTATACAACTCCGATGGAAAAAAACTATAAAGGAGAAACTGATCAAGTAGAACCGATTACTAATCAATTTTAGTTTGGCAGTTTGAAACTAATTACCAATCAATTTTATTTTATTTATGTTCATTACATCTCAAATCAAACCGAAATCAAATTGATAAACCAAAACCAAACCAAATTTCACCCTTAAGGGTAAGGTTATACAGACGATCTGAACGCCCAAAAGGGCTGTGTTTGGACCTGGAAATACACTCCTAGCCCAACTCTAGAAGCCGAGGGTCCAGACTTGGCATCAACGGGGCCTAAATTTGGGTTTGGGTTTTGATTAATCGGGTTGTGCTTTGAGTTTACCAACCATTTTGTAGACAAATTTTCTAAAGACAGCAGGGACAAGGGTGTTAATCTGTTCATTTTTGGTTAATCAGATCAGTTCGATTTTTGGTTTTTTAGTATAGTTTATATTTATTTTTATGAATTATTTATAATAAATTATTTATAAAAATAAATTATGAATCAAAATAATAACAATTTGATACCACTAGATATAAAGAAGTAATAATAGATTATCACAATAATAATAAATACTTTTTAATTTATTTATAAATTTTAAATTATATTAATTTATTTTAAATATAAATAAATACCATGACTCATACCAAATAATTAAATATATCATAATATATTATATAATTAATTCTATATAATATAGAGCAAATAAATCCAATATGTTACAAGTTTCCATCCCAAAGAAAAATGTTGTGTGATCGCCCGTTGCTTAAGATTCTAACCCTCCTCTTTTCGGTTCGATTATATTCAGTTTTCTACCATACAGTTTGAATATTCGGTCTTACAATTTTCTCATCGGTTTGAAATCGATGGGTTTTTTATTCTTAATAGAACCAAACTGAAAGCTAATATTTAAAACCAAAATTTAACCAATTAGCTTCGATTCAATTCGGTTCGGTTCAGATTAAATGGTTGATTTTGATTCCGGTTCAGTTCAAGTTCCTTTTTGACACCCTGCAAGATAAGGCAGCTATGTACCCGATTTATGGATAATACTCCTTTTGCATGTATTTGTGTCCTTTTTGGATTCCATCATAATCTATATTTAATGGTCCCACCCTCTACATTTGAGTCCTACGCCACATCGACAGTAATAGAATCCCATAGAGGATACACATACATGCTGCTGATCTGAACTCCGATCTATGAACTAATAAAGTAAAGTGAATCTTAATTGACGGTCGAGATGAACTTACCTGTGATCTTGACAATTAAGCCTTGTATTCTTGGATTCGCAGTGAGAGAGAGAGAAGCCAAACCCGAAGCATAGCTCCACTGGAACAAAGCTTCCTCCACAGCCGCAGAAGCCCTAAGCTTGTTTGTAATCCACAACAGCTCCTGCGCCAGCTTCTCAGCCATCACACTTTCGCTATCCTCAGCCAGTTGTCTCCTCCTCTCAGATTGACACGTATCAACACCACCTGTAGGGAAGAAGCTGCTAAGCTTCAGGCAGAAGGAGAGACCGGAAACGAGGTACGAGCCGAGTGGAAGCGCATTCAGCATCCGTGAAGGCCACGTGGCAATCTCCACCTCTTGGTTATTCTGTAGTGACCTGTAGAGAAGATTACTTGTGCGAGCGAAAGCAAAGGAGAGAGCCGTCCGATTGATCTCTTGCAGCTCATCGTGGCCCTCCCTTGCGTTCTCGTCCACTATCTTGTCTGCCATCGCAAGAGCAAACTGGTACTTCCTTGAGGTCGCGGGAATCTCGTTCATCAATGCAAAGATCTGACCACAAAAAACAAATCACAACCGTCCGATCAACTGACCAAGGATTTATTCTTTATATACTTACATGAGTGAGTGCTCGACCGATGGCTTTGGTGGAGGTGCTTGGATCAAAAACTTCAATGGGGAGTCCTCGATGCAAGACCATTGCCATGGATGATGATGGTGATGGGTCCAGTGATCCAACGGACGAGAATCTATCGAGGAGACTTAGGGGGAAAGGGACGACGGAGCGAGGAAAGTAGTCCATAAGGACGCGAAGAACCCAGACGGTGAACCATATCATTAACATAAGCAGGTAACGCAGGTGGTCGGAGAGCTTCCAGTTATCTGCTTCTTCGGCGGTGGATGTCGAAGCGATGGACACCAGTGTCCTGGCTGCTGTGTTGACGGTGGACATGAAGATGGAGTTCAAAAGAGGTGCAGGCCTCGTTACGATACTCTGCTCCATTGCTAGCCTCGCAGCCATGGATTCAGCTTCTGCAACTTTCTCTCTCTCTCTCTGGGCTTGGGAATGGAAACTGTAAAGGCCACAAGGCTTTTTAAGGGAATGTGAGCAACCTTGTAAGAGTTAAGAGGAGCAGTGACAGATAGGGTACTTCTTGTGAAAAGACCAAATGGCACTTTTATCTTTTATATTAATCTCTGGTTATGGAGAATGATGGATTTTATCCAGTGTATGAATCAGATCATATTTTTACCAAAAATTAAAAAAAAAAAATTAGTTCATATCAAACCAATAAAAATTCCTGTATCAGGTGATATCACTTTTGATCTTGATTATTGTTTTTTACTTAGTTTGATTTTTTCCCCCGCACGTGGGACAACCTTTTTCTATGTAGCACTAAAGTTTTGATTTTTCTTACAATTGAAAATCTTAGTTAACAAATTTGCAATTAAATAATCTGAAAAAAAAAAAAAGAACATAATGGGAATGGTAAAATTTATTTTTCAAAAGTTGAAATTTATAAGTGAAGGGATTTCGAAAATATATAAGGGGACTAAACTTAGTCGTTGTGGGACTAAACTCTCAACATCTCACACGTGACAATACGTATTGCATGTAGACACATGGAGATTAGAAATTATTGAAACCTACTCTGACACCAAGTAAAGTTTTTATCCCAAATAATTTTTAAAAACCCGTTCCAATTTGTAAATCGGTTTCACTGTAATCCACCCTTTCTTTGGGACTACAGTTGAATTTTCTGTGGAGGATGGAGAAAGAGTTGGTGGGTTGATGAATATTAATGATGGAGGACATGGGTGGGAGTGATAAAAAAATCCTATCAAATTGTCACCATATAAATGATGGAAGTTGACAATTGAGACATGCTTAACAGATATTTATTTTGGTTTAACCTAATAGAGATTGGATGATTGAACTTTGTAGAGTATAGGAAATAGTAGAGGAAGATATATTGATGTGAGTCTATAAGGTGCTGATACCTTGTAAGAAATGAGTGTTGAGATACCATGTAAGAAATGAATTTAAAAGAGGTTTTCTCTCCCAAATTCTAATTGTTGGTGAAATATACCATAGAATCGATCAAGTCTTTTTTAATAATTAGGCTCTTTTGGTATAGTTTATATTTATGTTTATTAGTTATTCATGACAAATCATTTATGAGAATAAATTATGAGTCATAACTAATAATTGTTTAATACCACTAGATATAAAAAAATAATAATAAATTATCACAATAATGATAAACACTTTTTAACCTATTTGTAGATGTTAAATTATATCAATTTATTTTAAATATAAATAAGTATTATAAATCATACCAAACAACTACATATGTTATAATGTATTATATAATTAATTCTATAATATATACCAAAGATATTGGAGACCGAAATAATGAAATCTCACTCTAATTTATAAATTTTGAAAATATTCACATTTTAATACCAACAAAATAATTAATGAATAATTTAAGAAAAAAATAAACTTTAAAAATCTAGAGTTATGTATGAGTGCATAGTTTGAGTCCGAAATTGGTTACACTGCTAACAAAATCATGATTATTTAATCAACTGTTGGAATAATTATATTAATATGATAAAATAAATAAATAGTTAACCTATGAGAAATCAGTAAAACCATATACTGAGAATGGGTTTCTACTTGTTATTTAATAACATAATAAATAAAAGGATATTTTTGTACTTTGGTAGTAATACGTCTATTATACCAAATTGGCAGTACAGAACGTTCGATCAACATATTTTTGACAGAGTGTTTTTGTAAGTTTTCAGTTGCTAAAATTTCGTCAAGAGACACATGTGCTTGGCATTCCCATGAGCTGACACATATGTGTGGTATTGCCACGAGATGACACATGAATTAAATAAAACGTCTCCACTGAGCGTTACCATTCATTGCTTATTCTCCCTTTCCGGTCTTATTTTGATGGTGGGTTAGGAACTTCTGTAGCACTTTAGTGTGTAGTAGATTTGATCTGATCATTAGAAGTGTATCGAAATTTATGATCGATATTTAATGGTTTGGATAATAGAGAGCTATAGATGATTTTCTTCCAATTTTGATAAGCCTAAATCCCATTTCAGGACGGTTCATATGAAAAAAAAAAAATAGACTGATTTGGAGTAGCATGGGATGTAAGACTTTATCATCTCTACACTGAAGATTAATGCGAAAGATAAATACTTTCAGTGTGACCTGTCCCAGCTATTATCCGTCCAACCGAGTCCTCCTCTGATACACTCTGATACGTCCTGCTCCACAAACAAAAGAGAAGAAAGAGAAGGATTTCTATGCACTGACTGTATTCCCAGACAGAGAACGTGATGGATTTTTCAAATTTCTATCAGTGTGCACAAGACCCTACCCATTAGTATTTATAGACCAAACGTCTCCTTCCATCAATGATGGACGATGATCTGAGTACTACATGTCCTAGGATCCTAATGCTAATCATCCAACTTAGGTGGGGCCAGGTGGCATGTGGTCCACCCAACTTACATTCTCCCACTTGACCCATATTACCACATGACAAGCCATTTTATGGTTATTAACATGATGTATGGTCATACAATAATTTTCGGATCCTTCTTTATGGACTTGTTCTTTATGTTCACCATAAAACTCTCAAGCCATGAATCATGGCGGTGCATGTCCCAGTATTAAAGTGCAATGGAAACACTTACTTCCATGTATTACAATAGATTGTTTATTTTACGATGAACCTTAATTGTGAATACCCTACTTTATAGAATCAATTCAATAATTGATTCAAGGGTCAAACTTTATTGCCTAGAAAACTTTATAGGCATCTGTCATTCCAAAACTTTATCTATATAACCAAATAAATGACAGGAAAAGAAATAACTTTATTTCGAGTCGTCAAAACTTTATATTGCAATATCATAAATAAAATATTTAAAAAACTTAATGATTTACATAGTCCCTTATGATTCACGTGAACTACATATACCTTGGGCGGAAGCCCTTTGGTGAAAGGATCAACTATCATATCATCAGTATCATTATGTTCTATCTGAACGCAACGAACTCGAACGTTTTCTTTAACAACAAAGTACTTTATCTCAATGTGTCGGCAGTGACTCACTGAGTATGTGTTGTTAAATAAATGTATTGCTGCAGTATTGTCACAGTAGATCCTTATAGGTCTTTCAATAGAACTTATGACCTTCAAATCTGTAATAAACTGTCTCAACCATAATGCATGAGAAACTGCTTTATAGTACGCCACCACTTCCTCTTCAATAATAGAAGAGGCTGTCTTAGGTTGCTTTACGCTGCGCCAAGACACTATTCCTCTAACTAACAAAAATAAAGCCAGAAGTATACTTCTTTATATCTCCACATTTAGCAAAATCTAAATCTGAGTAACTGATTAGCTCCAAAACATCAACATGTCTATATATAAGCATGTGATCATTGGTGCCTTGTAGGTACCTCAGTACTTTCTTTACTACTATCCAATGTGGCAAATCAGGGTTCTTTTGGAAACCTACTTAATACTCCCATTGAATATGAGATGTTAGGTCTGGTACAGACCTGAACATACATCAAATTGCTTACTGTTGATGCATAAGGGATATTTTGCATTGCCTGTTGTTTCAGATTGGTCTTCGGACATTGCTCTAGACTAAGTCTGTCACCTTTAACAAGAGGTGCTACACTTGATGAATGTTGCTTCATCTTGAACCGTTCTAAAACTTTATCAATATAATCCTTTTAGGATAGTCCTAAGGTCTTAAGAGACCTATCCATGTGAATCTCTATGCCTAAGACATAGGAGGCTTCATCCATATCATTTATGTCAAAGTTTTGGGTCAAGAATTTTTTTATTTATTTTTTAGTCTTGTGTAGCATCCCTAGATCATTGCTAGCTATAAGAATGTCATCCACAAATAACACTAGTATGGTGAAACTAATTCCCTTGATCTTTATGTAAATGTATTGATCAGTTCGATTCTCTACAAAATCGTAGGAAGTAATCGTGCTATCAAATTTCAAATACCACTATTGAGAAGCTTGTTTCAATCCATATATGGATCTCTTAAGCTTGCATACTAGATGATCACCTTTATCCGAAGTAAAAACCTTCAAGTTGATCCATGTATACCTCCTCAATCAGATCATCATTCAAAAATGCATTCTTGACATCCATCTGGTGCAGCTCAAGATCATAGTGAGCCACCAGTGCCATAATGATCATCAAAGAATCTTTTTTAGACATGGACGAAAATGTTTCTTTATAATCAATGCTAGCCTTCTGATTATAACCTTCTGTCACAAGTCAAACCTTGTATCTTTCAATATTGTCATGTGGGTCTCTTTTAGTTTTAAAAACCCATTTACACCCCACAGTAGAGGTGTCCTTAGGCAATTCTACAAGTTCCCATACTAGATTCTTTGACATAGATTATATTTCATCCTTCATGGCATCATGCCATAAAATGGTATCTATACAACCCATAGCCTGTGAAAATAATATCGGATCATCACTTATTCCAATATTAGTTTCGCAGTTTTGGAGATACACTTCATAATCTGAAGGGATTACCAATTTTCTCTCTCTTGAGGATCTCCTTACAACTTGTGGCTCAGGATTGGTTTCTTGATTCTGGACCACAGGTTCAAATGACAACTGGTACCTGATGTGGTGTATCTTGATGTGGTAATTCATCATAAACAGGTATTGTTGTTCATGAACCACAGGTGCCACTGGTAAAGGGATAAATCCCTGACCACCAGATGTAGAAGGAATTGTCGATACATCTTGTTCATTAAATTCAATGTTTTGACTCTGTTTACTCCCACTGTTGTCGTCATCCTCTAGAAACTTAGCAACTTTAGACTCTACAATGGTAAGACTATATGAGGGACAGTAAAATTTATAACCCTTTGATCTTTTAGAATAGCTAATGAAATATCCACTGACTGTTCTAGGATCCAACTTCTGAAGATGTGGATTGTAAACTCTTATTTCGGCTTAACAGCCCCATATGCGAGTATGCTTCAAACTAGGTTTCCATCCATTCCATAACTCAAAAGGAGTTTTAGGAACCGACTTGGATGGTACCCTATTCAAGATATATACCGCTGTTTTAAGAGCTTCACTCCACAATTTCAGAGGTAGATTAGAGTTACTAATCATACTCCTGACCATATCCATAAGTGTACGGTTCCTTCTTTCAGTAACTCCATTTTGATCTGGAAATCCAGGCATGATATATTATGGTACAATATCTTGCTCTTGAAGATACCGTGCAAATGGGCCAGGTCTTTGATCATATTCTATGGTTCTACTGTAATATTCTCCACCACTATCTGATCTCACGATCTTGATCACTTTTTCAGTCTGTTTCTCTACTTCTGTCTTGAAGTTCTTAAATGCTTCTAATGCCTCATCTTTATGAACTAGAAGATAGAGATACATGAATCTTGAATGGTCATCAATGAATGAGATAAAGTATATGTGACCATTCAGATAGGGAGTGGAAAATGGTCCACAAATTATTTGTATGTATGATTTCTAGAAGTTCAATTGACCTTCTGACACCTTTCGTGGTTTTGTTAGTCTGCTTTCCCTTTATGCAGTCCACACATAACCCCAGATCAGTGAGTCACTAGATATGTGACATAATCTAAGATACCACAACTGAGAGGATTTATCATTCATATTCATTCTCTTTATGCCAATATTGTTTACAGAGAGTAAACTACTTTCATATGTTGGATCTAGATTTAAGAAAAATAAACCATCAACCAAAGAACCTGAACCGATGATTACATAGTTTTTAAAATCTTTAATTCTGTACTAGAAAATTAAACACATAACCCAAAGGTGTCAATCTAGAAACAGATATCAGATTCTTGTAAAAGATGGAACATAAATGGTTTCTCCTAAATCTAACAAATATCTGGATTGCAATATCAATCTATAGACACCTATAGCTTCCACTTGAGATTTCATCCGATTTTCTGAATGGATATGTCTCTCAGTTTCTTTCGAAAGTATTGTCTACAGAAAGCCTTGCATGGTATTGACTACATGGATTGATGATCCAGAATCAATCCATCAGTTATTTGAATGAAAATCAACTAAATTTGATTCATAACAAACCAAAATTCTCTGAGCTGAGATGTCCCTCATGTGCATGATGTGGTGACACACATCATCCTTATCATTGTTACTTAATGAGTTTGATTTTTCCATTAGAGTGCTTACTAACATCTTGTTTGAACTCACAAATTGAGCATCAATTGCCTTCATGTAGTCAATGACCTTCTTACATTCAGGAATTGATCCTTTAATGCTCTTGTCAATATTGTTCATGACAAGCATCAGCTCAAGTGGTTAGACCGCTCCCACTTATCAGAATGAGCAATTTGGACTGGCGAACTAGAATCCGTAAGAGCAGCGGGCTCTTCTATACGGAGCACCATAATCCAAATCCATGCACTCTAAGGTTAAATATTTTCAATCTGAATAATTTTTCCTAGTAAGCATTGGGAGACTAATCTGGTTATAAACTGCATAACAACAATAAGGAAGTTTAAATTTATTGGCGTACAACTTTATAATGATATCAACCCACATTAATAATCAGTCATATACTAAATTTGATTATAATCTACTTGTGAGCTAAACTTATAATCAATTTTAGTATGTAAAACTTTACACTAATTTGATTGACATCAAACTTAAGTGACAGAATGATGTATCCTACAAAATTACCTGTGGGCTAAGATTATAGTCTACATTTGTCAAAATCTGTATTAATAAGACTAGAATGCTACACTACAATTCAGAAGGTTGTTCTACACCTGAAGGCAGAAGAAGGTTCTCACTGTCTTGCAATTTCACATTCTACCTTATTCCATCTTCTCACATAAGAAAGGAATATTTCCCTGTGGGGATGATATCCAGTCCCAATGTAAAAGATGTAATTTTCTGATGCCTACTATTAGAAAGGTATTTCAGTCTTTTATGATATCCTTATATAAGCACTTATATGTGTTAAAAGAAAATAAAACTAATTATTTTCTTAATTTTAACATAAAACTTTATTATAAGGGCATATTAGTCATCTATGACATCTTGAAAAACACACTTATATGTGTTAAAATAAACCTAATGGTTTTCTTGATTTTTAACACAATTTTATTATAAAGGCATTTTAGTCATTTATGACATCATTTAAAAACCATTCATAAGTGTTAACATAAGCCTAATAATCTTAAAGAGTTCCTAATGGCTTATTCTTTACTTTATTTAACATTGACTTTAATGGCGTTTGTTACTGTCACTAAAACAGTGACATAAACAACCTTACTGTATCCATATATTTAGTGGCGTTTATTCTATAATGTCACTAAAAAGTGAGATAAATCATTCTGTTATGTACATCTATATACAGTGGCGTTCTGTCTGTAAATGTCACTAAAATAAAACTGGACTTTTAGCGACGTTCAGAACATACAGTCATAAAAAATAAGTCACTGTTCTTGATCTTTAGCGACGTTCAGAAAGAACTGTCAAAAAAGTGCAGTCACTGTTTCAGTGATGTTTGGTTCATAACTAAATGTATGGTGATATGTAATGAAAAGCATTCAAAATTATTAAATGTCACCAAGCATATATAACAAAATCACCCGGTTTAATAGGTTCTTGGTCAGGCCAAAACAAATCGAACCGAAACGGTTCTTACCGGCCTACCCAAACTTGTCCATATCCGGGACATAAAATGGGGCTTCTGGTCAACCCGTATGGGTATTTGGTTCGGGTCTCAGGTTGACTCGAGAAAACAGTAGTAGACATAGTGGGTTTTGGGTTGGTTCGGTTCAACCAGTAACCGGGTTGGCTTTATCCGGTTCATTTTTTTGAACCGGATTGAACTGAGACTACTTAAAAACCCTAATTTCTATTACATATACCCAAAGATTCCTTCAAATTTATAGATTATGCCATCCTTCCATCTTCTCTCTCATCAGACTATCGAATGCTTGCAGCGGCGCTGAGGACCTTGTTGGAACATCCGGCAGTCTCCAACCAAAACCGGTGAGGACGCCGTTCAACTCTACAATAGCTTGAAAAATGGCCAGAGAGAGAGAGAGAGAGAGAGAGAAAAGAGGGATTAAAATCCCACGGCATACTTGCATGTTCGCTTGCTGCAACCTACTGGATGCGCATGGCCGCGGCCGGCTGGCCCTTGAGGGCTGGCCTGCTGCTCCTGGCGCGGCCGGCAGAGCTGCTCCGGCTGCCTGCAGTTTCTCCAATGGCTGGCCCCTTATGCCTGCGGGCTGCATCATGCACTCGGCAATGGCAGTTGGCCGGCCAAAACAATAGAAAATAAAAATTTATTTTTATTCATTAAAATCGATTCTTATTGTATCAGATCGGTGGATGGGTGGCTGAAATCCTGCTCTGGTAGCATGGGATGTAAGACTTTATCATCTCTACACTGAAGATTAATGCGGAAGATAAATACCTCCAGTGTGACCTGTCCCAGCCATTGTCCGTCCAACCGAGTCCTCCTCTGATACACTCTGATATGCCCTGCTCCACAAACAAAAGAAAAGAGAGAGGGGAAAGATTTCTATGCACTGACTGTATTCCCAGACAGAGAACGTGATGGAGTTCTCAAATTTCTATCAGTGTGCACAGGACCCTACCCATTAGTATTTATAGACCAACTGTCTCCTTCCATCAAGGATGGATGGTGATCTGGGTGCCACATGTCCCAGGATCATAATGCTAATCATCCAACTTAGGTGGGGCCAGGTGGCATGTGGGCCACCCAACTTACATGGGACTCTAATTCTAATATACTATTGGAAGTCTCTCCTTTATCAAAACTAAGACACAATTTAACGTTAGAAGGTTTTTGAGAATTTATAATGACATCTAGCTTGTTGCTGCTAAGGTGCACTGGAGTGTTACTTGGCTCATCAGGTTGACCCAACTTTTGTTGTCTTTCAAGCTCTCATTTTTCATACTCAGTCACTTTTGCTTTTAACAGAATAAAATCATTCTCAAGCTCTTCAAATTTACTCATCACAGGGGCTTGTATTTCAAGTTGAGCTCTCAAACCTGCATTCTTAGTCATTACTCTGGAGTGATTTGAAGATGTTTGTTTAAGCTGAGTCTTGAGATTGTCAATAATTTTCTTGGACTCTACATCTTGAACTTGAACTCTCAAATCTTAAATTAGTAGTTTCTATTTTTTAGCTTCTTATGAGGCAAGCTTGTTATTTTTCCTTTCCTTCTTGAGTTCTTTCATGGCCGCAACAAATTCTTCCTCAAAATTCACCTCACCTTCTTCATCACAGTTAGAGCTTGAATCTTCATTCTTCTTCTCTTTTTAACTACTAGAAATAGATTCCACAATACATTCTTCATTGCTTTTTGACGAAAAATTTTCTTCCTTGTTCTCATCATGTTCTTCAATGTACACCATGAACAATGCCTCACTAGGCTCATCTTCTGAGACATCATCTGAATCAACATCTAAGGTCTCAATGCTTCTCTTAGAAATAAAACTCTTTTTGTTGAATCTATTTTTCTTGAAGTTGTAATTTTTTTTTCCTTTAGACTTGCTTTTACTGTCATCTTCATCATTACTGTCAAACTTAATCTTCATTGGGCACTTTGCAGTGAAGTATCCAACTTTACCACAGTTGAAACACTTGAATGGAAGCTTGTTCTTGTACTTTCTAGTACCCTTCTTTAATTTTCTAGTGAAATGAGTTGTAGCCTCATCCTCACTTTCTTCCTCATCTGTTTTTCCAGAGATTCTTAGCTTCTTCATGACCTTGAAGGCTACCTATTTGTCACTAGTGGTTCCTGGATCAACTTTCATCTCAAAAATTGTCAAGGCTTCATGAATCTCATCAATAGTAACTTGTTCTAAGTCCTTAGTCTCTTCAAGAGTTGACACTTTTGACTCAAATTTTGGAATAAGAGACCTTAAAATTTTCTGACTGACAATATGACCTTTTAGGTCTTTACCAAGTCCTCTAATGGAATTAACCACTTTATTAACCTTGTATGTCACACCCCAATTCTGCACCATTCAAAACGGTGTGATAAACCGTTAATAAACCAACGGTTCAACCAGGATCTCTAATAGACGGTATCCATTAAAAATAAAACCATGCACATCCGCAACCATAATCAGAATAAATACACAATAGCGGAAGTCTTATAGTAAATGAACTGAGCACTCTAACTGTAATAATCATAATTAAAATATCAAGTTATTGTTGTATCAACTGAGACATAAATAAATAAAATATCAATTACATCCCCTTATAAATCCAAATAAAATTCTAATAGAATACGCATGAGTTGCACTCGCATGAGGGGTCATGCTTTTCCTCTAAGTCTTCAGCTTTCATTGCAGCAATACGCGCATACACCGGAGCATTCATATAATCTTCAACTGTAGTACCTGCATCATCAATTAAAAATATTCGACGTCGAGAGGGTGAGCACACATCATGGCTCACTGAGCAAACAAAACAATGCAACATACATATGCAAGCATTCAATTCATATCTTTGGTCTGGTAAATAAGTTTGCAATGTGCTATAGAAAGGATAGGTGGCCAAAGGTCACATTTATTGACGCCGCACCTCTATACACAAGTGTGTGGAGCCGCCCCAAGGTAACGTTTATTGTCGTCCCACATGCACCCACCATGGACAATGTACACGCAAAGGTCACGTTTATTGTTGTACCCGTTGCCCATACCAACACGTAAGCCCCTGTTGGCGAGGGCTCACAAACTGGGCTTGCAACTAACCAATCCTAATGTCAATCAGTGTATCCAATGCCTCACCCCAGCATCCCTCAATACGTCCATAGAGATAGGGCTAAAGCCCCCCGGTAGAGTCAGAGACTACACGGTCCGAGACCACTTCCCCTTATATCCTACGACGTAATAGTTCTGCTAAGGTAATGGCGATACGACGATGTTAGTGGACAAGACTTGAGTTAGAGATAGAGCTAGAGTGCTGAGGCCCCGCCTATGACACCTCCCCCTGATACTCGCTCGCATCGAGCACACCAACCACACACATACATCCACATGCCTATTCCTATCATCATCATCATCATCATGTTATAAACAATAATTAAATATGCATGAACAATAATAATAGAAATATTAGATGACATGTTGAATGCACATAACAATCATACACGCATAAAATCAATCATGGCATTGGACTCAAGAGTAAAACAGTTTATTATTAATCAATTAGTTTAGGTCTTGTTCCCTCACCTTTACTTGATCATAGGTCATCTTTCAAGCTTTACGAATCAACTATATATCGATATTATATCACTAGAAGACCTAATCAAGTCGATAGAATTTAATTAGAATTAATTCAAACTTTAAAAAGCATGCTGATAACTGGGGGTCGATGCCAGGGTCGGAGGTTCCATCGACCTTGGGTGCGACCACCCAGATTCTGGACTTCCCAAACACTGGGGGTCGATTGTCAGGGTCTGGTAGGGTCGATTGGCCATCGACCCCCGTGCAACCTCCTGTGGATTTAGTCAATTTTTCATCCTACAGTCCATTCCTTCGTGTTTGGGTCCTATGACTTGCTTCTACAATCCATTACATACATGTTCTATGGCTTAGAACCGTAGTTCATTCACCTCTATGGTTTTTATGATCTCCCACATGGTTTTCCATGAAAACCTAACCATGGATGGATGATTTGGGTTTCTCCTAGATCATTCCCTCTTCACTATCTATTCTAAGGTCTGTAGTATTACATGGAGATAGTATCCATACCTGAGAATTAGGCTTGTTTCTCTGAAACCTTCTCTTTGATCTTCTTCTCCACTTTCCTTCTCTTCTCTTTCTCTTCTCCTTCTCTTCTCTTTCTCTCAATCCAATTAGGGTTCTAAAAGGAGTGAAAGAGGCTTAGGGACGTCCTATTTATAGAGTAGAAACTCCCAAAATAAGTCCCATTGAGATTAGGAAGGAATCCCATTGAAATTTGGAAAGTTCCTAATTCACGGTTTCTGTCGGCAGACTGGGGGTTGATGAGGGGGTCGGAGATCTCGTCGACCCCTGGTTCTAAAATGTCTGACCCCCGGTTAAAAACTCAGGGTCTGACTTTTATACTGGGGGGTCCGACCCTACCTTGCTGGGTATGCGACCCTCCCCCTATTTTTAGTGTTTTTGGATCAGTTTAATACCTGGGATCGTGATCTCCCTCACGCACTTGATCCATTTGGCTCGACCATGATGGGTAGACCTGGTTCAAGGTGGTAAGACCGGGTTAGTTCGATACGGGTCTTACAACTCCCCCCTACTTATAAAAATTTCGTCCTCGAAATTGTACATACATTATGAGTCAAATAAATGAGGATATTGCCTTCGCATAGCATTCTCTTCTTCCCATGTAATTTCTTTCATATCTCTACTTCTCCAGGTGACCTTAACATAATAGATATCATGGTTGTGTAGTCGTTGAACCTTCCGACTAGTGATTTCAGTTGGTGCTACTTCGACTGTCATATCTTCAGTCAAATCAGGTAAGTCTATTGTCAAAACGTGTGTTGGATCCTTGACATACTTCTTCAATAGGGAAATGTGAAATACGTTATGCACACTTGACATAGATGGTGGTAGTGCTAACTGGTAAACCACTTTTCCACACTTAGCTAGAATCTCATATGGCCCGACATATCTTGGACTTAGTTTCTCTTTCTGTCCGAACCGTTTCAATCCTCGCATAGGCGATACTTTTAAGAATACTTTATCACCTACAACGAACTTAAGGTCTCGGCGTCGAGTATCGGCATATTTCTTCTGACGATTCTAAGCTGTTCTCACCCTTTCTTTGATAATGTCGACCACTCGACAAGTCTCTTCAACAAATTCTGGTCCAGCAATACTACGTTCCCCAACTTCATTCCAAAACAAAGGAGTTCGACACTTTCTGCCATACAGTGCTTCATAGGGTGACATTTGAATAGTAGCCTGATAGCTATTATTATAAGCGAACTCAATCAGTGGTAACTTTTCATCCCTTGATCTTTAAAATCATTTACACATGCTCGAAGCATATCTTCTAGAATCTGAATTGTACGCTCTGACTGTCCATTTGTCTGTGGATGGAATGCAGTACAAAACTTCAATGTTGTACCCATAGCCTTTTGCAATCCTTCCCAAAACTTTGAAGTAAATCGTGGATCTCTATAGGAGACAATGCTTTCAGGTACACCGTGTAATCGCACAATGTTATCCACATACAACTTAGCTAACCTCTCCAGTGTATACTGAGGTCGTTTAGGTATAAGGCGAGCTATTTTAGTCAGGCGGTCTACAATCACCCAAACTGCGTCAACTACTCGAGGACTCAATGGTAATCCCGTGACGAAGTCCATAGTGATGTTGTAAGGCCCGTGTCAAACTAACCCGGTCTTACCACCTTGAACCAGGTTTACCCATCATGGTCGAGTCAAGTGGACCAAGGGCGTGATGGAGATCGAGATCTTAGGTATAAAATCGACCCAAAAACACTTAATTTTAGGGGAGGGTCGCATACCCAGCCAAGTAGGGTCGGACCTCCCAAAGCAGAATGTCCAACCCTCAGATTTTAAGGGAGGGTCGGACAGCTTAAGACCCTAGGGTCGACGGGATCATCGTCCTCCCATCGACCCTCGGTTTCTGACGAATATAGAAATTAGGAAATTTCTATATTTTTCGATTAGGATTCTTTCCAAATCTCAATGGGACTTATTTAGGATGTTCCTATTCTATTTAAAGGACGTCCCTAAGCCACTTTCACTCCTTTCGCAACCCTAATTGAATTGAGAGAAAGAGAGGAGAAGGAAAAGAGGAAGAAGAGAGGCAAGGAAGAGAACCTAGCAAAAAGGAGAAGAGTTACAGAGAAAGATTAATCTTCTCAGGTATGGATACTAATTCTATGAGTTTCTACAGACCTTAGGATAGTTATTGATGATAATGTGATCTCGAAGAAACCCAAACCATCCATCCGTGGTTAGGTTTTCATGAAAAACCATAGGAGGATGCACGAAAACTATTTAGATGGATTATACATGGTTCTAGACCATGGAATGACTGTTGAATGAATGTAGGAAGCAAGCCATAGGACCCCAAACATGAAGGATGGATTTAAAAGTGGAAATTGGACCAGAGTGCATCGAGGGTCGCACCGAGGGTCGATAGACCATCTGACCCTAGGTGTTTTTGACCATAGACCCTCAGCATTCGAGAAGTCCAGGAAGAGGGAAGGGTCGATAGACCCATCGACCCTAGCATCGACCCTAGCATCGACCCTCAGTTGACAGAATGGTTTTTAATTCCAGAATTAATTCTAATTAAATTTTATCGGCTTTGTTAGGTCTGCTAGCAATCTAATAACATTGTAACGGTGATTTTAAAGCTTGGAAAATATCTTATAACATGCTAAGGTGAGGAACCTTAACCCCAAACTAAATTGGTTAATAATAAACTGTTTTCTATTTCTTGAGTCCTATGCTATGTTTGATTCTATGCGAATATGTTTGTAATGTGCATACAGCATGCCATCCAATATTTCTATTATTTGTTCATGCATATTTATTTTATTGTTTATAACATGATGATGATGATGATGATAGGAATAGGCATGTGCTTGTATGTGTGTGGTTGATGCATTTGATGCGAGCGAGTATCAGGGGAGGTGTGATGAGAACGTCAATAAACGTTAACCTTTGGCGGGTCTCAGCACTTTAGCTCTATTTCTAACTCAAGTCTTGTGCATTGACATCGTCGTATCGCCATTACCTTAGTAGAACTATTATGTTGTAGAGTATCAGGGGAGGTGGTCTCGGTCCTTGTAGTCTCTGACTCTACCGGGGGGCCTTAGCTCTATCTCTATGGATGTTCTGAGGGATGCTGAGGTGAGGCCTTGGATACACTGTTTGGCATTAGGATTGGTTAGTAGCGAGCCCAGTTTGCAAGCCCTCGCTAACAGGGGCTTACGTGTTGGTATAGCATTATATAGCAATAAACGTTAACCTTTGTTGTATAATGTTATGGTAGGGTGGATGGGGACGACGATAAACGTTAACCTTCGGGCAGGCTTCCACACCCTGTGTGTAGAGGCGGTGTCAATAAACGTTAACCTTTGACCACCCAACCTTTCTATTGCGCATTGCAAACTATAAACCAGACCAAAGATATAAATTGATTTTTGCATGCATATGTATTGTTGCATTGTTTTGGCTACTCACTGAGCCGTGTTGTGTGCTCACCCCTCGACGTCGAATATTTTAGTTGATGATGCAGGTTATACAGTCGAAGATTATATGAACGCGTCTGCGTACGGGAATATAGCAGCAATGGAAGCTGGAGCTGAAGAGTATATACATGACACCTCTTGCGAGTGTGACTCATGTGTATTTGATTAGCTATTTTATAGGTTTCTTTGAATTTATAAAGACATGTATTTGATAATTACATAAGTATGTCTCAGTTGGAAACAGAATAATTTACTATTTTATTAATGGTATCATCTTAGTTCTCAGTTCATTTATTTATAAATTTTCCGCTATTGTGTATTACTCTGATTATGATTATGGATGTGTGGAAATTTTGGGTAAAACGGGGATAGCCTATTCGAGATCCTGGTTGAACCGTTGGTTAGCTTAGCGGTTCATCACACCATTCTGAACAGTGCGGAATTGGGGTGTGACAACTTGGTATCAAAGCTCTCGTAGGCCTTACCCATTAAACCTGAATACTTCCACTAGAGTCCATGAACTGAGTTAGGATAAATTAAAAACTTTAATACAAACAAACTATATGCACCTGTGTTGGTTGAGACAGAAATTAAACAAGACGATAATGTACATATAAAAGGTGGAACCATATATATACACTCACACAGAAAGAGAAGACAAAAAATTATCCTAATAAACAAACCATTTAGGGTATTATCTATAAGTTGGGTAGTTATCCAAGTATACAAGGATATAGTACAATAGCAAGAAGGGAGCTTCTGTAAAGCAGAAAATTGAATACCGAGTTGGTACTCACAAGATGTGAAACTCGATGTATGACAAAGGAAGGAGAAAATGGCTAGTAATGCCTAATTCCCCGCAAAGGTAAAGGGAAAAATCTCGGGCTAAATCCGACAGAGATAAGAGAATAATGGCCACACATTAAGAATAAGAGCAACTATAAAGAAGCTTAAGCTATACTCCTGGGTGACGTGGAGCCTCAGAGTGAGATCCATTACAAGCTGATTTATTGTCCACTAAGCAAGAAGAGGATGTTGCAACTTGACCCCACCACTATCTGGGTCGAGAACGGGTAATGAAAACTCATCTGAGTTGGTAATCAGATTAGAGCAAATAAGAGGAAATGAACAGCCAGGCCACTCCAGCCAACCACCTGGACTACTAAGTACCTCGGTTATGGTTGTCATAAACTTGACCCAATAAAATACAAGAGCAACAACAGATGAGACCGACTATGCAAGTTGCTATGTAAATCACTACCCAAGTTACTGATGCTACATCAACACCTCCGAGTCAAACTAAGTACGGTACCAATTGGTAGCAACACTGTACCCCAACACCTATTAACTATAACATAGTGCTTACCATACAGTAAGTCCCAGTAATGCACACCCCAGTGCAGAAGTTTGGTGCACAACAAGCAGTATACCAATGTGGTTAACCTTACTAGCCACCGATGTATGGGATAGTTGCAATGATCCGACCAAGGATTGAAGAATATTTTCTGAAGACAAAGCCTTAAACGTTTTCAGTAGATGATCAAATCTAATTGTGGCCATATAACTGGATATGATTATATAGGATGCGGTGCATTATTGATTTACTCTTATGATTATAGAGGATGCACATACCAGATTTAAAATTCACGTATCTTGACAGGATACCTTCTTAATTCAACCTGTCAACTGGAGTTATAGATATTGTTTCTTTAGTATTAGTCCTGATTGTACCAATCTACACCATTCTCATGATCGATAACATGAACAGAGATACGAACTGAATGAACAGTTAAATGCTTAATCATGTTGAGCGTACATCTACTGATTTATACCTGATTTATTGATGTACGAAAATTTTCTCCAGATTTATACCTGATATACTGATGTATGAAATCTTCTCCAGATTTATTCCTATAGTGCCTTGACCAATGACATTATATATACTCAATAGAACCTGTAACCATGAGGTTAAGAATTGTAAAACCTCTATTGCATGTATTTGGACCACTGTGCAACTTAATGATCTTTTGATGCCGGTTGGATTACCACAGATTTACTCCTGATCCTTGAAACCTAGATTCGCTAGATAAAGCAAGTGGTTGTCATTATGATAATTGAAAGAAGGAAAAGAATTATTTTGGATGCACATTCTGATTCATAAACTCCCTGATCATTGTTGATAAAGATGTGTAGTGATAATGAAATTATTGGAAGAAAGATGATGGGATTCAGATTAAATGCTATAGCCAATGAAACTCAGATGAAGTGATGGAGAATTTATTTTGATATTGCTAAATGGATGGATATGAATCATGTCTGTAAAAGAGTGCATGAGAAAATATGGGAACTATTAAGAGTAGCCAGTAAAGAAATAGATAGCACTCAAGTAGAGTTAAGGATGGTTATATCGGTATGAATTTTGACAAGGTAGAAGATTCCCAAAGGCAAATTTAAGAGTGGATACAAGGATAAAGTCATGGCATAAGTAGTACTCAATTTAATACAATGATAATTGAGTTATGCCCAATGTTGAGGGATATGATTAAGTAAAGACCAAAATAGTTTGGCTAAATTAATGAAAATTATAAGCATATACCCTAATGCTTATAAATAGACTTGGGATATGAAGTAACAATCACAAGATATTTTTGAGGTATATGGAAGAGAGAGAAAGCCAGAACAACAAGGATAAAAGAAATACAAGCTAATAAGTGCAATATGAGATTCTGACGATAGTCTTCGAGAAATCATAAGAGATAAAGGAACTAGACAAGCTCCTTAGACTGTTTCACCAGATTTTGCTAGTTCAAGCCCTTTTTGGACTAGATGTCAATTGGATGAGTGTTATGAACGAAGTCCAAATCGTATGGATGGATAAAAATGGACAACCTAATTAGACTTGAGATGGCAGACCTTGACGTCATCTTGGGAATAGACTAGTTGTTTCAACACTCTACAAGTGATTACATGCATAGAAGAGGTTGTCATTCAAGAATAAAGACGACACATAATTTGGATTATTGGAAGCATGCCACCTAAGAAGCGAAAGCTGATCTTCTCTATGCTAAAGGCGAAGAGATGCTTTGAAGAGAAAGAAGTTGGATATATGGTATCTTGTGGTATACGTTACCAAAGAAGCACCAGAGATGGAAGATATTGATGTGATGCGTGAATTTCCTGATGTATTTTCGGAGGAACTACCCAGATTACCACCCGACCGAGCCACGAAGTTTGTAATAGATCTTCTACCCGAAGCCGCACCTGTATCAAAAGCACCTTATAGAATGGCTCCTACTGAACTGAAGGAATTAAAAGTG
>CM053273.1:33814150-34024267 GCA_028583415.1 Protea cynaroides | reverse complement strand
GTATTTGATAATTACATAAGTATGTCTCAGTTGGAAACAGAATAATTTACTATTTTATTAATGGTATCATCTTAGTTCTCAGTTCATTTATTTATAAATTTTCCTCTATTGTGTATTACTCTGATTATGATTATGGATGTGTGGAAATTTTGGGTAAAACGGGGATAGCCTATTCGAGATCCTAGTTGAACTGTTGGTTACTTAGCGGTTCATCACACCATTCTAAACAGTGCGGAATTGGGGTGTGACAGATGCAGTCCCATTTCCATGCTGGTTCCGGTAACTGTTGTAATAGTCCAGTCGGTCTTTGTCGTTCAGCCTTTACTTTCTGACAATTTAGGCATTGAGACACGAACTTAACTACATCTGCTTTCATTCCTCTCCACCAATATAATTTCTTTAGATCGTGATACATTTTTGTACTTCCAGGATGTATCGAATAGATGGTGGTATGGGCTTCTTTCATCAATCGGTGTTTAATGCCCAAGCTTTTTGTTTCGGGTATACATATTCTTCCTTTGTACTTCAGTACTTTTCCTTTGTCCAAGTTGAACTCAGGGTTAGTTCTACCTTTTTCGATGTCCTCTTGTACCGTTCTTAGGTAAGGGTCTAATTTGATAGCTGTCTTCACTTCATCGACTATATCCGGTATAATCTTCAATGCGGTGAACATATTTGAAAACCGATGAATAAACCCTTGGTTGGCTAATCCATCTGGTGCATCTATCACAAACTGCTCATTATCGTGCTTGAATACCTTTCTGGTAGTACACATTGCGGCAGTTGTGCTAACCTCTCCCTGAGATTTTATCATTGCCTTTCTACTCAACGCATCGGCTACTACATTAGCTTTCCCCGGATGATACTGGATATCACAATCATAGTCTTTCAATAGTTTCAGTCATCTTCTTTGTCTCATATTCAGCTCCTTCTGATTAAATAGATAAGTAAGACTTTTATGGTCTGATTTAATCTGAAACTTCTCCCCGTACAGATAATGTCTCCATATTTTGACAGCATGCACTACTACCGCTAGTTCTAAATCATGAGTGGGGTAGTTCTTTTCATGTGTCTTCAGTTGTCTTAAGGCATAAGCAATTACTTGTTCTCCTTAGATAAGTACACATTCTAATCCCAGTCCTGACGCATCAGTGTACAAGATAAATGGTTGTCCTGGAATCGGGATGGTCAAGATTGGAGCTGATATCAATCTAGCCTTCAAGGTTTGGAAACTCTTCTCGTATTTGTCCGTCCAAACAAACTTCTTGCCCTTCTTAGTCAAACTGGTAAGAGGTACGGCGATTCGAGAATAGTCTTCCATAAATCGTCGATAATATCCAGCTAGACCCAGAAAACTTCTAATTTCTGCAACGATCTTCGGTGCTTCCCACTTTACAATAGCCTCGATCTTGCTGGGATCCACTTTAATTCCTTCAGCGGATACTACATGGCCTAGAAATGCGACATCCTTTAGCCAAAACTCACACTTTGTAAATTTGACGTAGAGCTTTTCCTTCCGTAGTCGCTGCAGAACGGCTTTTAGATTCTTAACATGAGTTTCCTCGTCTTTGGAGTAGACTAGTATATCATCAATGAATACTATAACCGACGTATCCAACATGTCGTGAAAAACCTGGTTCATAAGTTCCATAAAGGTTGTTGGCATGTGTTTGTCAATCCAAAAGACATGACCAAAAATTCATAATGTCCATATCTTGTCCTGAATGTTGTCTTGGGGATATCACCATCCTTAATCTTCAGCTGATGGTAGCCTGACCGAAGATAAATCTTTGAGAACACTTTGGCACCTTGCAACTGATCGAACAGGTCATCAATCCGAGGCAATGGATACCGATTCTTGATTGGGAACGCTACCGTCCTTCTTCTTCACGAATAATACTGGCACTCCCCATGGTGATATGCTAGGGCAAATGTAACCCTTGTCCAGTAGTTCTTGTAGTTGTACTTTCAATTCCTTCAGTTCAGTAGGAGCCATTCGATAAGGTGCTTTCGATACTGGTGCGGCTCCAGGTATAAGATCTATAACAAACTCTGTAGCTCGGTCGGGTGGTAATCCTAGTAATTCTTCAGAAAATACGTCTGGATAGTCCTGCACAACATCAATATCTTCCATTCGTGGTGCTTCCTTGGTAAGGTCGACCACAGATACTAAATACCCGTCTGCTCCTTTCTCAAGGCACTTCTTAGCCTTTAGCGCCGAGAGTATGAGCTTTCGTTTACAGAGAAGTTTGGTTCTCAGAAAACTAAACTCTGCTCCTTCTTTGTCTTTAAATGTCAGCTTCTTTTCGGCATACAATAGGTTTACAGAATGCCGAACTAACCAGTCCATTCCCAAGATGACGTCAAAGTCTGCCATCTCAAGTTGGAACAAGGTCGCATCTAAGGTCTTTTCACCAATAAGAACTGGACATGGTCCATAACCTTTTTCTAACTCCACTTCTAATCCCATAGGTGATCGTACAAGTAGTTTGTAGTCTAAGGATTTAAGGGGTAGATTTAACTTCTTTCCAAACGTCACAGATATAAAGGAATGAGTAGCTCCTGAATCAAAGAGTACTCTGGCGGGAATGCCATTAATAGGTACGATACCTGTGATTTGTTTTGGTTTAGTCTACATGCTCATACAATGTAATACAACTAACTAAAAAAATGTAAGTCATACCTGTAACCACATCAGGCGATGCGGCAGCATCCTCGGATGTAACCGTGTAAACTCGTCCTTGATGTAGCTGCTTCTTGGGCTTAGGACATTCCCTTGCTATATGTCCCACTTGGTTGCAGTTAAAATATTTTATCCCTTCAGTAATTGGCTTCTATTGCTGTTGAACTACGGAAATAGTCTTGGTTACAGCGGTAAAGCCTTGAGCACGGAAGGGTTTAAATGTCTTGTTATTCCCTCCATTATAAGAATTTTCAGCCGGCCTTTTTATGCCTCTGTTTTGCATGAAATAACTCTCCTTCTGGCTCGATTCTATAACTCGAGCAATTTGGGCTGCTTCATTATAGATTTTCTTTTCATGTCCCAGAACGTGCTCGCGGATGCTTCCCCTAAGTCCCATGACGAACCTTCGGGTTTTGATGTTTTCTTCTTGCATACTAGTGGGTGCAAAGAAGAACAACTCTTCATAACGCTGTTGGTACGCATCCACGGTCATCTACCCCTGATACAAACTTAGGAACTCTCTTTCCATAGAATCTCTGAAATTTCTCGGGAACTACTTCTCAAAGAACACCTCTTTATAAATATCCAAAGTCAGTTGGGCATGCTTTGTAAGTAAATACGTCCTGGTAGACCTCCACCAATGGTGTGCATCTCCTTTTAGCATAAAGGTGGCACCACAACACTTTTTTTTCTTCATTTAATGTCATCATCATAAAGTTTCTTTCCATTTCGTCAACCCAGTGTGCCGGCCATAAAGGATCTGCTGGCTTGCCATTAAACTCTCTGGGCTTCAGTTTCAGAAAACGCTCCACCAGTCTGGAGTGGTCTAGTGGCTGTGGGAAATACGCTCCATACATAGGTGGTTGGTATTGATATCCACCTTGAGCTATCTCAAGATTCGGTATTTGAGCCTGCATGATAGGAGTCTGAGGTGCGTGGGGTACTGTGTTACTCCCCCCTGGTCCTGTGCTTGCCTATCCAGCTGGCATTGGAGGTGTTTGTGCAGCTGGAAGAGTTATGCCTATGGCAGCTTGTATCGTAGCTTGTGCCTGTTGCATTTGTTGCAGCTGTTGGGCCAAGTTCATTACGACTGTGGCCAAGTCTGTAGGTGGAGCTGGCAGATTTATAGGATTTGTCTGCCCATTTAAGACGGACGGTGCCGTGTTCATGTTTTCCTATCTTTTCGGGTGTGTCTGGTTATCTTCCCCTACAGGTGGTGGTGGTGGGATAGAGTTACAGCTCTGTCTGGTTGCTCTGCGTCCCGCCATTAATTAATCTGATAGTGGGATTGCCTGAAATCATTGAACACGAGAGACAATCATTAAATACTTCATTCTCATATTTTAAAACCATTAACAATTGCAAATTTCAAAATTTTCAGATCATTCTGTCGAAAATGCTGTGTTTTCACTGCAGGGTCGATGGGTGTCCGACCCTCAGTATGCGACCCTGGGAAATCACCCATTCTTCCCGAGAGCCGGGGGTCGATGGGGGGGGTCGGAGGATGTCCGACCCAGGGTGCGACCCCGGTTCTCTCGTCGATTCCCGAGAGCCGAGGGTCGATGCGGGGGTCGATTGTTTTAATCGAATTTTCCGACCCTCAGACTAAAAATCTGATTTTTAAGTTTCGATTCAAAGTCCATTTCCCATTCTTTCTTCTCCACTTCGACTCAACTCGTCCCTCTGAGTTGCTACAGTGACAATTCCAATCCGTTGGTGGTTTGCACTCCTTGTTTCGTCGTCTACACCTCCGCTACAGGTATGTCTTCTACCTTTTTATGTTTTTAGGTTTCTTTACCTAGGTTTTTGCTCATTTATCTCGTATTTTTTAAATTAAACTTTTTCCAACCGTAAAAATTCGATTTTTATTGGGGGATTTTGTTGTTGGTGACTCGAGGAACGAAAGCCCTCAAAAATATTTGAGTTTCATTGGTTGGTTATCGAGAAACTCAAAATTTACACTTTTTGCCCTAATTTTGTCGAGATTTTGAATTTCTTGAAATTTCTTACAATTCAACCTAATTAGTTGAAATTTCTGACTGTATGAGTCTCACAGGATAGTCTAGGATCTATGTAAATCCTCCTGCCCACGTGTATGGGTGAAAAGTGAGGCTTTTGACCAATTTACGTCGTTATTATGTCGAAATTTTGGATTTTTACTCTCTACTAATCCATTATTTGTTTTTCTTTCTTATTTGCAGATACTATGGCTCGTACCAAGGTACCCAGAGTTCACAACCATTTTCTCTTCCGTTCCAATGAAGCTGAGGCACAGTATGCCCACTACACTCGCAAGAAGGTAGAGGGCGACCGCAAAGTGGACTTGGCTAGCTTAGCCTTGTTCGATGTGGAGAGGGTCTTTGGTAATATGGGATGGCTTCCCGTCATCACCTATGACGCGTGTACCTGTCCTGACTTGGTACGTCAGTTCTACTGTAATCTCCAGGTGGTGGGAGATTACAATGATATTGAGAGGGGTGGTGAGCTTCGGATCACCAGCTACGTCAAGGGGGTTGATGTTTCATTTGATTATCGGCAACTGGTCGACTTGTTGGGCATTTCCTATGCTGGCCCCTTGGTATTCTGTGCCCCTGGAGAGCCCTAGTTCTTTTCTCTACAGATGAGGGCTGAGATTGATAGCCAGCTCATCAGACCTGATCGCTGGCAGATGAAAGCGAGTTATTTGTGCTCAGATCCACGAGTATACTACAAGATCATTTAGCATAACCTGATACCGCAGAGTGGTCATTACGAGAGGATCTCCCAGTTGACCCAGTATCTATTATACTGCATATGCACTAGGCATCCCGTCTGCCTTCCCTACATCATCATGCGTACGATGATCAGTGCCACGTTGCCCAGTCACGCTGGTAACCTTCCTTATGGATGCATGATCACTACCTTGCTTACCCGCTTGGGGGTTGATTTATTGGATGAGAAGATTCTGGAGAAATCATTTTCATCGCCTCTGGATTGGGAGGCTATCTGCAAGATGGGCATGCGGGATGCCCAGGTCAGTGATGAGGAGAGGAACACGATGGTGCGCCCTCGCACTCGGGTGGAGATGGACGACGCTGAGGCAGCAGCAGCAGCCGCTGGAGCAGGGGTTCATGGGGATGAAGACGATCGGCTATACATGGATGTAGATGCCATACCTCTTCCATCACCTACTCATGCTACTGGAGCTGGTCCGTCTTCTTCAGTTGGTCCTTCGCATGCAGCTGGTCCTTCGTATGCTCCTTCTGATGACATAATGGGGATATTGCACGAGATATGAGAGGCTCAACGTATGTCTGACTTGAGGATGGGAGAGCTTCTAGAGGCTCAGCGCTCGTCTGATCAGCGGGTAGGAGAGCTTCTGGTTGCTCAGCACGTGTCGGATCAGTGGATGGAGAGCTTCTAGCTGCTCAGCACGTATCGGATCAGCGGATGGGAGAGCTTCTAGCTGCTCAGCACGTATCAGATCAGCGGATGGGAGAGCTGAGGGGTGCTCAGCGTGTGACTGACCAGTGGGTGGCTGATCTCACAGCTAGTCTCCAGACGACCCAGACTCAGATAACTTGGTTGACTAGAGTCTACGCTGAGGACTATGATAGAGACCGTGAGGCACCGCCTCCCCCATCACCTCCAGCTTCTTGATGTACTTCTTTTATTTTTCTTTTTGTATTTCAGAGTAACTGTCCGGACTATGGACTGTACTCTGCTTTAATCATATATATATATAAACATTTGTTCTTCCTTTTGGTTGTATATAAATTTATTTCTCATTTAATAGATGCATTATTCTCTTTCAGTTTAGTCTCAAACAACACAGATGCTTATGGTGTGTTATTATTACATCTTTTAAATTTTTATCCTATCTCAGTTCACGACCTTTTGTGGAAGTATACGGTTTCACAGATAAAGCCTGAGATGCTCTGATACCAAGTTGTCACACCCCAATTCTGCACCATTCAGAACGGTGTGATGAACCGCTAATAACCCAACGGTTCAACCAGGATCTCTAATAGGCGGTATCCATTAAAAATAAAACCATGCACATCCACAACCATAATCAGAATAAATACACAATAGCGGAAGTCTTATAGTAAATGAACTGAACACTCTAACTGTAATAATCATAATTAAAATATCAAGTTATTGTTGTATCAACTGAGACATAAATAAATAAAATATCAATTACATCCCCTTATAAATCCAAATAAAATTCTAATAGAATACGCATGAGTTGCACTCGCATGAGGGGTCATGCGTATCCTCTAAGTCTTCAGCTTCCATTGCGGCAACACACGCATACACCGGAGCATTCATATAATCTTCAACTGTAGTACCTACATCATCAACTAAAAATATTTGATGTCGAGAGGGTGAGCACATATCATGGCTCAGTGAGCAAACAAAACCATGCAATATACATATGCATGCATTCAATTCATATCTTTGGTCTAGTAAATAAGTTTGCAATGTGCTATAGAAAGGATAGGTGGTCAAAGGTCACGTTTGCTGACGTTGCACCTCTATACACAAGTGTGTGGAGCTGCCCAAAGGTAACGTTTATTGTCGTCCCACATGCACCCACCATGGATAATGTACACGCAAAGGTCACGTTTATTGCTGTACCCGTTGCCCATACCAACACGTAAGCCCCTATTGGTGAGGGCTCGCAAACTAGGCTCGCAAGTAACCAATCCTAATGCCAATCAGTGTATCCAAGGCCTCACCCTAGTATCCCTCAATACGTCCATAGAGATAGGGATAAAGCCCCCCGACAGAGTCAGAGACTACACGGTCCGAGACCACTTCCCCTCATACCCTACGACGTAATAGTTCTGCTAAGATAATGGCGATACGACGATGTCAGTGGACAAGACTTGAGTTAAAGATAGAGTTAGAGTGCTGAGGCCCCGCCTATGACACCTCCCCCTGATACTCGCTCGCATCGAGCACACCAACCACACACATACATCCACATACCTATTCCTATCATCATCATCATCATCATCATGTTATAAACAATAATTAAATATGCATGAACAGTAATACTAGAAATATTGGATGACATGTTGAATGCACATAACAATCATACACGCATAAAATCAATCACGGCATTGGACTCAAAAGTAAAACAGTTTATTATTAATCAATTAGTTTAGGTCTTATTCCCTCACCTTTACTTGATCGTAGGTCCTCTTTCAAGCTTTACGAATCAACTATATATCGATATTATATCACTAGAAGACCTAATCAAGTCGATAAAATTTAATTAGAATTAATTCGGACTTTAAAAAGCATGTTGTTAACTGGGGATCGATGCTAGGATTGGAGGTTCCATCGACCCTGGGTGCGACCACCCAGATTCTGGACTTCTCGAACACTGGGGGTCGATTGTCAGGGTCTGGTAGGGTCGATTGGCCATCGACCCCTGTGCGACCCCCTGTGGGTTTAGTCAATTTTTCATCCTACATTCCATTCCTTCATGTTTGGGTCCTATGGCTTGCTTCTACAATCCATTACATACATGTTCTATGGCTTAGAACCATAGTTCATTCACCTCTATGATTTTTATGATCTCCCCCATGGTTTTCCATGAAAACCTAACCATGGATGGATGATTTGGGTTTCTCCTAGATCATTCTCTCTTCACTATCTATTCTAAGGTCTATAGTGTTACATGGAGATAGTATCCATACATGAGAATTAGTCTTGTTTCTCTGAAGCCTTCTCTTTGATCTTCTTCTCTACTTTCATTCTCTTCTCTTTCTCTTCTCCTTCTCTTCTCTTTCTCTCAATCCAATTAGGGTTCTAAAAGGAGTGAAAGAGGCTTAGGGACGTCCTATTTATAGAGTAGAAACTCTCAAAATAAGTCCCATTGAGATTAGGAAGGAATCCCATTGAAATTTGGAAAGTTCCTAATTCGTAACGGATTTCATATTTAACTGAATAGGAGTCGAGGAGGGTCGAAGTCAAGCCCACCATCGACCCCCGGGTCTCAAAATGTCCAACCCCGGTCCAAACCAGGTCTCGGGGACTTATACCCGGGCTTTATTCTATTGGGGGGTCCGACCCTACCTTGCTTGGGTATGCAACCCTCCCCCTATTTTTAGTGTTTTTGGGTCCGGTTTAATCGGGATCGTGATCTCCCTCACGCACTTGATCCATTTGGCTCGACCATGATGGGTAGACCTGGTTCAAGGTGGTAAGACAGGGTTAGTTCGATACGGGTCTTACACTGTACATGTATTGATCAATGGTCTCATCCTTATTCATCTTCAGGTTCTCAAACTAACATCTAAATGTTTGCAGCTTGACAGTCTTATTCTTCTTATCTCCTTCATATATGTTGATCGGTCTATCCCAAACTTCCTTTGTTGTCTTGGAGTCCATAACTTTAGCTAGCTCATTGTTTGTCTGTCCCCCTTGAATGGCATTGAGAGCCTTTCTATTGTTCTCAAAATTCTTCTTGTCTACTGCAGTGGGAGCATTCGTATCATGTGGAATGTAACCATTCTCCACAGAAGTTCAAACATCAAAACCAAGAGATCCGACATAGACCTCCATTCTTCTTTTTCAAAAAATAATCTGTCCATCAAATAATGGGGGCTTCTTAGAACCTTCTCTTGGTGCTATGTCTTTATTCTGATCTTCTCATTTACTAATTAAGCAATCATTGAGCCTGGTGCTCTGATACCAATTGATGAACTTGATATGACACTGAGAGGGGGAGTGAATCAATGTCTAAAATTTTTTTTTTGATAATTTCACTATTGTCCAGAGCTGATGGAGATTTAATTTTTCACACACACACAAGCGCATGTAAATCTACCTCACTACCACTCAGTGGTCAGGTCTATCAGATTTACACACCTACCCTATAAATCATTCCACGCACTCCAAAATATACCACAAAGCAAAACAAGGAACACAGAGATATTACGTGGTTCACTATACACGAGTGTGTGAAGCCGCCCAATGAAAACGAAACTATCATCCCATATGCACCCACCATGGACAATATACACCCCATGAAAACGGCATGGTTGTACCGATTTCTCATACCAACATGTAAGCCCCTGCTGGCGAGGGCTTACAAACTGGGCTCGCAACTAACCAATCCTAATGTCAAACAGTGTATCCAAGGCCTCACCCCAGCATCCCTCAATATATACATAGAGATAGAGCTAAGGCCCCTCGGCAGAGTCGAAGACTACACGGTCTGAGACCACCTCCCTTGATACTCTACGACGTAATAGTTCTGCTAAGGTAATGGCAATATGACGATGTCAGTGGACATGACTTGAGTAGAACCATGGCACAATATACACCCCATGAAAATGGCATGGCTGTACCGGTTGATATCGTCCCCTACCGCACCATATACACTAACCACACACATACATTCACATGCCTATTTCTAGCATCATCATCATCATCATGTTATAAATAAACAGAATTAAATATGCATGAACAGTAATAGCAGGAATATTGGATGACATATTGAATGCACATACAAGCATACACGCATAGAATCAGTCATGGTATTGGACTCAAGAAATAAAAATAGTTTATTATTAGTCAATTAGTTTAGGTCTTGTTCCCTCACCTTTTCTTGAGTGTTGATCCTCTTTCAAGCTTTAAAACCACTTTTATATCATTAGGAAAACCTAACAAGTCGATAGATTTTGGTTAGAAGTCATTCCGGCATCATTAGGCTTGTTTTTAAGCGCGGGTCGCAGGGTGGGTCGCAGGTAGGGTAGCAGTATACATCGACCCCCAGGGTAGGTTCGATGCCAGGGTCGGAGGTTCCATCGACCCTGGGTGCGACCACCCCTCTTCTGGACTTCCCGAATGCTGGGGGTCGATCCTGTGGTCTGGTAGGGTCGATTTTCAATCGACCCCATGTGCGACCCCCCGTGGGTTGAGTCGAGATTTTCATTCTACAGTCCATTCTTTTACATTTGGGTCCTATGACTTACTTCCACAATCCATTATAGGCTTGTTCTATAGCTTAGAACACTAGGTTTCTTCCTTACCATGTCTACCATGATTTCTCCATGGATTTCATCGAAATCTTCCCATGGGTGTATGATTTGGATTTCTCCTAGACCATACTCTCTTCATGAACTATTCTAAGGTCTTAGATTATCAAATAGAAAGCTTGCCCATACCTTAGGTTTCCTGAGATTCAGAGATTTCTCTAAATTCTTCAATTAGGTCTTCTTCTCCAACTTTCCTTCTCTTTTTCTTCTCTTCTCTTTCTCTCACTCTCAATTAGGGTTTCAAAAGGAGTGAAAGAGGCTTAGGGACGTCCTATTTATAGAGTAGAATCTCTAAAAATAAGTCCCATTGAGATTAGGAAGGAATCCCATTGAAATTTGGAAAGTTTCCTATTTATAGTTTCTGTCAGCAAACAGGGGGTCGATGAGGGGGTCGGAGATCCCGTCGACCCTCAGTTCCTAAGTTGTCTGACCCCCAGTGAAAAATCAGGGGTCTGACTTCTATGTGAGGGGGGATCGACCCTGCTGGTCTGGGTATGCGACCCTACCCTCATTTTGACTATTTTTGGGTCAGTTTAGTACCTGGTTTCGCCATTTCCTTTACGCACTTGGTCCATTTGGCTCGACCATGATGGGTAGACCTGGTACAAGGTGGTAAGACCGGTTAGTTAGATACGGGTCTTACAAAACCTAGGTTTTTTCAGCATAAAACTAAGAGGGCAAACAATGCCAAAATTCAAGCTATGACAGTCAATGTTTAGCACCCACTGAACATAATACAAATAGGATATTTTTGGGGCTTATAGAATTGCCATACAATGAAACCCATAGACTAGATAAGTATTTAATTTTTTTCCCACCTATACTAGCATACAATGCAGAGAAAACGACAAAAAGATAGGAAATGGAAAAATCTCACAATCAATTGTTTTTGAATGCCAATAATATTTTTGGAGCTTCACACTGCTCTCAGGAACCTTCAACAGTCTTCAATGATGGCAGAACTTGATTCACAGAGCACACCTTGCTCACAGGCTTCCAATCTCTTCTACATAACACATAATCACCATGAATGGAAAAATAAAAACTCTACCAACATCTCACTGAGATTTAACACTCCATTGATGGGCAGAGAAGAGGTAGATGGTGATTGAACATCTCACAGGGCATAAAACCTTAGAAAATTCCTCTGTCTCCCTCCAGAGTACTGTTTTCTATTTTTATCCCTAACTCCAACGACATCCAACAAATAGATGAGCCAAAAATATGGAAACTACAACTTGAACGAACCGATTTGAAGCTCAAATGACCGACTTATGGTGGTTTGATGTTCGACCAATGAAACATAGGAAAACAGAATCTTTTTTACTGTTCTCATGCGTCCGCGATATACTGGAGCGCCACCGCCTTATGCATTGTCAAGTTGTCATTGGCAGCAGGTGGAATCTCCTTCATACACCATCGGATCTTACTAAAAAAGGCGGGATTGCCTAGTAAGCATCGGAACAAGTCAGATCGCGTCAAGCGCGATCGGCTTCATTCGCGGCTCTTCAATTGGAATCGTTTCACCGCAATACAATGGACGTGCAACACCGAATAGAGGGGTCAACTTGATGCATTGCGGATCACATTTTTAATCTGCGATTGACCAAGGGAAACTCATGCGGGTGGATCAAAGCGCGTCGAGCGTGATACATGTAATCCCGTATTTTTGAAGGCCGTTAGATGAGGATCTGATCTTCATGGCTATTTCTTGTCTTTTGATTTCGGATCAACGACCATGTTAACTTCCACAATTGCCTTGGACTTTTTAACAAATGGCCTTTGTAACCGGCCATCCATTTAACAAACCCTGTAGAAGCAATTCTTCCTGAGAGGACTTCTCTCTAAACGAATTTTGTTTCTCTCTCTAAGCAATATGTCGAACAAATGAGGTGTGCTTGGGGGGGCACGACTATGCGACAGTGGGCCTGCGGGCCTTGTTGCCTTGTGGGCCTGCTGCTACAAGGCATGCCATGGTGCACCCTCATGGTTGTGCCATTGGCTAGCCATGTGGCTGGTTGTCACTATGGTGCCTCAGTCCTCAGCCAGGCTAGCTGCCATGGTGGCATGCCACCTTGGCACAGTGGGTCCCACCCCATGCTTTTTTCTCTCTCCTTTTTCTCTCTCTTCATTCTCTTTCTACATCTTCTTTCTTCATTTAATGTTTCAAGATGCCGCAACACTGTTTTGAAGCACCATCACATATCAAAAACTCTGCCACATCTTCCGAGAAGCCCACAGACACTCTCTCTCATCAAACTTGGCTAATTTTGCCAACAATTACAATCCAAAGGTCAACACTATGCAAATAAGGGGGAGTATCATGACACCTCAGCAAGCGGTGTTGGAGGAGGAGGTCACTATTAAAGTAAGGGTGTTAAACGGTTCGATTTCGGTTCTTTTTGGTGTGCAAAGGGTAATACCATTATCGAACCGTTTAATAAACAGAAGTCCTTACCGAAACCATTTATTAATTGGTTTCGGTTTATGGGTTTTTAAATGGTTTTTCAAGTTAAAGGTCTAAACGGTTTAGGTTGGAGGTTTTTAAACGGTTTCTAGTTTAACGGTTTAAACGGTTTTAGTTGAGGCTTTATAAATAGTTTAGCTTGTTAATTCTAGTAAGTGGCTTCTTTAAGGTTTGGTTCGCCAATCAAAGCCAAAACCAATTGTATTTGTTATGCTTCTTCTTTGTCCCCTTGTTTAAAGCAAGGCTTCAAGATGGACACAAGAACAATTTGAATCCAAATGTTACCAAGTTATGAAAAATGAACTCGGATTTCTTTAAAAATGAGAGCTTTAAAAAGAGAATTGTGTAAATTAAGGTGAGGCTAATAACTTCAAATGAATCATACAATTGTAAATGCTGTTTCCTCCAAAGTCCAGACAAAGTCCACTTAACATTAATCCAATTAGATATTTCACTGCAACAATTACATAGACAAAATAAACTAAGAAACACATAAAATCTAGGCACCTTTGGCACAAGAAAAGAATACAAGAACCATCCTAACTCTACCAACAACTAGCATAATTAACCTTCTGTCTGCTTCCTCAAGTGGCAAATGTGCTCCTTACGGAAACTGCACAAACCGCACTATCAATAAACCCTAGTTCTTAAATAAGTTAGATTTGAAATTGTCACTGCAAAATTAAATTAACAATACCTAATCATCAACAGTAGCACTGTCAACAGTAGTCGCGATAGACATTTTAGAAGCATTATCAGGCACTGAAAGCACGTCTCTCAAAGCTTCAGATAATTCCTCACCATCTTCATTTTGATCTTGATTTGGATCTATCTCAGTTAAATATAAAAAATATAATATATATTTAGAATATCAAACAAGCAATTTATCATGAATTCAATAAAAAATTAAAAGAAACAATATTACCTCTACAATTTACATCATACAACCAGTCACGTAGGCATACTAAAGCCTCAACATTCTTAGGCGGTAATTTACTTCGGTACTTATCAAGCACTCTACCCCCAGCACTAAATGCCGACTCAGATGCAGCTGTAGACATAGGAATTGCCAATATATCACGAGCCAAACAAGGCAAATCAGTATATTGAGCCTCGGATACTTTCCAATATGTAAGAACATCGAAATCCTTGACACTTGATAATCTTGGTTCTATAAGATATTGCTCCAATTCAGACTTGTCACGGCTACATAGCTTATTGCTTTTATCCCATATATCAAATGAATCCTGCAAAATAGATCAAGAAAACAATAATATAAAAAAACAATGTAATTGAGATGTTTGAAATTGCATGTTAATTAAATTGGATGTAGTACAATAGTAATATACCTCTTCATATAAACCATTTTGGACATCACTAGTTAAAGCACATTGTTCCTTCGGCATACTCTTGTATCCCTCATAAAGTCGAACCAAAGCTGATTTGACACGATCAATAGACTCACCAACTAAGAAGTTATTTCCATGATGGATTTTTTCATATGCCCATTGAATAATTCCCATCTTGTAGCGTGGATCAAGGACAGAAGCAATTGATAAAATCAAAGAATATTTCTCCCAATATTTATTGAACATTTCTCTCATGGAGCATATCATATCTTTCATAAAATCATCCCCAAACAAAGACCCATCATTTAAAGCCATATGAATATGCACTATACTTCTGAAATACAAATTCGATGTGGGATACTTTGAACCAGATAACAACTTTGTTATGTCATAAAAAGGCTTCAAAAACTTTGTAAGTTTTGAAATCTTTGCCCATTCCTCACTGGTAGGGCAATATGTATAATGTATGTCTAAGTTCTCCAAATTGTCAAAAGCTTTTTTATAGTACAAAGCATCCTCAAGCATCTGGTATGTGGAATTTCACCTTGTAATCACATCTCCATGCAAACCTCTCTTGATATTCAGTCCCCTTTGCTGACAAATCTCTTGGAACCTCACCTTTATAGCTTGAGAACTTTTAACAAACTTAACACTATCTCGAATCTTCTGAACTGAATTATCAATAAATTTAAGACCATCTTGCACAATAAAATTCAAGATGTGTGTACAACAACGTATATGAAAAAATTCTCCCTTGCATACTAATGAATTTTTTTCATTCAGACTTGTTTTCAAATAAGACACAAATACATCATTGGTAGTTGTATTGTCTACTGTTACAGAGAACAATCTACCTTCAATCCCCCACTCAATCAATATCTTATTAATTGCCTCACAAATATGAGCACTTGTGTGAGGAGGAGTCAATATAGTAAATTTAATCAACTTTTTGTGCAACACCCAAGACTTATCAATGTAATGAGCTGTGAGTGTCATATAACCATCATTAGAGATGGAGGTCCACAAATCAGTAGTCACTGATACTCTCCCAGTAGAGTTTTTTACTACCTCCCTGATATTCATCTTTTCCTTCTTGAATACTTTTTGAATATCACTTAATAGGGTTCCTCTACTAATGGGATTATATCCAGGATACACATATAACATCAACTTTCTAAACTCTTCGTACTCAACAAATTTTAGAGGGAGTTCATTATTAACTATTAAGGTCAAGACCATCTCCCTCACAAGAGCAGAATTAATCTTCAAATCCCTCAAATTCAACTTCCCACCAGATTGTTGAAGGAACATTTGATTTATCTCCTTGTTTTCACGATTAGGGCATCTTTTCATATGATTGTTCAAGGTAGATGTCCCATTTTTTGAGGGATCAGCCAAGAACAATTGTTTACATTTGCTACATTGAGCCCTTGGTCTTCCATCAAGACTGAATTTTGGATCTAATGGGATAAACCAATTACTGGTCCAACAAATTGCAGACCTAGATCTAGACCTTTTCCTAGAGGCAACGTCTCCTCCCTCACCATGAATATCTAATCCTGACCCAATAGACGGGAGTTGTTGTGATGAATTACTAACAATTTCTTCAACGGTCTCAAACTCCGCATTTTTAGTATCCATTATATAAATTTAATTAATCACCTACAAAATGATTAACATATTATGATATTATTAACAATCTCAACAAGACAATACTAATTTGAATGACAATACTTAAGTTGGTAAAACAATGAAACAAAAAAAGGTATTAAAGGTCAAGAACCAAAAAAACTATCATTTTTTTATCTTCCATTTTTTGTACTCAATAAGAAAACCCACAACCCACAATAAGGAAACCCACAACCCCAAATTAAAAACCCATTTCTAAGCTTATCTCATTCAAGAATAGACAACAAATACAAACTTGAGAGAAGATAGTGTAAGATATTTTATGGGCTAAATTAATTATAAAGTTAGTTGGTTAAGTGGGAGTCTGGTTATAGGTAGACTGGTTTAAGTATGATTAGAGATGGACCAACCTGGTCCACTGTGGGACTGGTCTAGGGTTGGGGTGGTATTATAAATACCAATGGTTAGGGTCCCCACAGCAAGAAGTATGCGTCTTATCATCTCTTTTTAATACTCATTGTATTCTAGTAATCTGTGTGATGTATTCGTTAGGATTCATGGAAAATCCCATGGGAAAAATTCAAGGGAGATCTAAAAAATCTTACAGTAGTATCAGAGCCACCTACACAAACCTAGGATTGATGGGAAAGCATTGTAAATACTTTATGTTTTATTGGATTGGAAAAGGGAGAGATTTTTCTCTCAAATTTTTTGTACTAACCTATCTAGGGTTTGGACCCTCAAAAAAAATTTTCGAACCGGTAAAAAAGTAAAATAAATTTTACAGGATTGTAGGTCTCGGAGAGATGAAGTCGGCAACATAAGGTTGGTCACCGGAGGTTAACTTGGCTAACCAGGAAACCCTAGCTAGTTAACCCAAAGTCAACCCGAGACTGGGTCGATCTAGAACAGAGCCTGGATCCAAGGATCAGGCCCAATCCAAGTCTAGACCTAGACCGACCCAATACCAGATTGCCTAAGGGCATACATGTGGGTCAGTACGTGTGACCCTGATACCCAATCAATGTGTTGACCTAACCTGAATTATGCCCGGAATCGGACCCATGGACCTGATTTTGCGACCCTAGAACTCGACCCAAAGACCCAGGAATTGGACCCAGGAACTCGGATGGGTGGGTTGGTTGGACCGACAGTTGAACCGCTAGTCGATTTGCAGTTTAGAGTGCGGTTCGATTTAACACCACACCATTTGGTTTGATCTGGATCAAAGTATTTAAAAAAAAGGTTTAAATAGTGGGTTCAATCCTCCCATTACCAAACCAGGCCAGATCGAACCAAGCCAGGATGAACCACCCAGAACCGGTTCAAATTTATAAAAGGTATGTGCCAACTTTGATCGGAGATTGTGGGTGCTAGGAGAGTCGGATTTTGACGCTTTTTTTGCGTTGTGTTCGTTTGGTACATAGTTAGATATAGTTTGGTGATTTGAAAATTTTATTTTTGACTAAAAGGTACCCTAAATTAGTCCGATTTGTAGTTTTTTTACTTATTTGTTAGTTATTTTTGTACCAGATGTTTGTAGAAGGTTATATGTGCATGAGATTTTATTTATTGACGCACATGGTGCTGCAAAGTAGGGTTTGAGAATATCATTGTGGAATTAGGTCGATCCCACCAAAGTGGTGCACTTAGTTTCATCATGATGTCTTCAAATTCAAAGTTTCATGTATTTGTAAATACTTGTGTAAGGACGATATACACTCAAAGGTGATATTGTCAAGTATTGTTCAAATTAAGGTTTGTAAGTGTCACATAAAAATTGGGTGGAATCAACCAAAGTGGTACACTCAATTCCAATATGGTATTCTCAAACACCAAATTTATACATTTACATATAAAATAAATGATATATTATTTAATACACTATTCTCCATGGTGTGAAAAGCAGCTAAGAAAGACAGTGTTAACCCAAAGGTGGCATTGCCAATGTTTAAAGGTATGTTCATGCACATAAGTTGAAAGGATTTTGACTTTAAGAGGTCTCATTAACCCAAAGATAGTGGGATTTTCGAGAGTCATCATTCTTTCGCAATCACTGGACATAAACTGAGAAAACCACTACATGTTTATCCCAAAAGAGAATGTGTAGTTGATTAACTCCTGAAAAAAGGATATTTATTTGCATGAATGGTTGATATGGTTAGTGCAAGTAAATGATGTGTATATCAAACTTCTATTGGTTGATATGTATTTGAACTCATGCATTGATGTTTTCATCTAAGTATGGTTATTCCAAAGAGGATTTTGATGTCTATTTTTTTCTATTTGGGACAAAGTAGAAGTGAATATAATTGCATGTGTTTGTATGAGTTTCGCATGGTTTTTCTATTACTTGATATTTTTGCTTGAACTCATATGGTGATGATGATTTGTATCACCCAAGATGTCCCTCCCTGTGACTATGCTAGGTGGTTTGGTAGTTACTATTCATTTTCTATCTGGGATGAGTTTTAAAAGGTGGTATGAACAGTTAGAAGAGAGTCTAGGTTTAATTGACTTAGATATAACGCTTAAAGAGGATAAACCTGCTGCCAACATAGATACTAGTATCCCAGAAGAGAATGAGGAAATGGCAAAGTGGATGGCAGCAAATAAAAAGTCTATGCTGCTCATGAGGCAGGCCATTCCTGAAATCATGTGTGATGGTGTTCAAGCCAAGGAGACGGCCAAAGAATATTTAAAAGAGATCAAAGGGAAGTTTGAGCTTTCTGACAGAGGACAGAGAAGCACATTGATGAATAAGCTTACTAATGCAAAGTTTGATAGTAATGGAAGTGTCAGAAATCATTTCAAGAAGCTTGCTACTACTGTTGTTGAGAAGATTAAAGGCATGGGAATTAACGTTGATGATGAGTTCGTGATCCATTGTATGTTATCCTCGTTACCTGAAGAGTATTATCAGATATAAGTGGCGTATAATACTCAGGAAGAAAAATAGGATATGAACAAATTAATCTCTATTTGCACGAAAGAATAAATGAGATTGAAGAAAAGATTTAAAAGTGTCAATGTCACTAGTCATCATTCCAGAGAAGATAAGGATAAAGGAAAGGTTGGGGTAGGACCTTATAGAAAAGATAGACACTCCTTTAAGAAAGGAAAACCTTATGATAGAGATATAAGTGATGTTGAATATTTCTGGTGCAATAAGAAGGAGCACATAAAGAGAGAGTGTAAGGCAAGAGAAGCTTGGTTGGACAAGAAGAAGAAGAAGAAGAAAACTGAGACACCAGAGAAAGAAGACGCCAAATAATGATGTCATTTTATAGTTGAAGCTATAGGTCTAGTTAGTTTTCTTTATTATTGTTAGTTGTCTTTAGGTTGTTTTTGGATATTTGTTTATTGACTTACAGTTCAGTTATTTATTTTGAAAGATTTTATTTTGACATGTTTTGATAAAACTAAATTTCATATTAAATTTAAATGAAGGTATGTTACTGGTTTATATATTCTCTTGGAATTTATAATATCTATGGGAGTTTTTAGATTCTCTTAATCAGTAGGAGTATTCAGATCTGCTTGGTTAGTGAGAGATCTGGTAATTGATAGTTTATCTGTAATTGTTTGTGTTGTCTATGGTTTAATGGGTATGATTATTGGTGAGCATTAATTTTATTATTTATATATATTTTTTATTATTTAAGACATGTCAAAGTTGCAAGATAATATTTAGTCAAAGAAGACGGTAAGCCAAAGTGTGATATTAGTCCAAACTAGAGACGGTTTGCCTATATAAGTTGGATAATATCAAAATGTATTGACCTATAAGAATTTTAAGGTAACGGGATCATGGTAATTCAATCATTGGACTTAAGTATTCATCTCAAAGTGATTTAAGTCATTAAGTAGACCTTTATATGTGGTTAACAGAAAGGGGGTACACCGGATGTGTAGGAGTACTTTCCGTTGTTGTTTGACATTAGTAAACTTGATGACTATATCAAAGTAAATGATAATTGTTTGTGTAATTAGATTCCTTTGTCACATTGGGTCAATTGTGATTTTATAATTAATATATAACCCAAGTGGGAGATTGTAAAATATTTTATGTGCTAAATTAATTATAAAGTTAGTTGATTCAGTGGAAGTTTGGTTACAGGTAGACAGGTTTAAGTATGATTAGAGATAGACCAACCTGGTCCACTGTGGGACTGGTCTAGGGTTGAGGTGGTATTATAAATACCAATGGTTAGGGTCCCCATAGCCACGGTATTTCTTCTTCTGTTCCCATATGCAGAAAGAAGGTCAAGGGATCCCGACAGGCTGTGAAAAACTCTGATCCAAACATTCAAAGTGAAAGAAACAATCAAAAATCAATCTACAGCAAGAGGTATGTGTTTTATCATCTCTTTTCAATACCCATTGTATTCTAGTAATCTGTGTGATGTGTTCGTTAAGGTTAATGGAAAATCCTATAAGAAAAACCCAAAAAAGAGATAGAACTTAATCAAAGTAAAGGGCAACAATTGGCGCCATTCAATAATGTGTTTCAACTAAGGTTTAGCATAACTAAGAAAGGAGTATTATGATTGGTTTAAAAGGAAAAGCTATAAACAAAGAAAAGAAATGTTAAGTTATTCACAAATCATGATAAGACAGCATTAGATGATACAGTTTTGCCAGAGTTTTTTTTCTATAGCAGACACGCTAAGAATAAAAAATAATACAGTTTTCATTTAGACCCATCTCTTTATTTTATATTTTAAAATTCCTCAACAGTCTTTCTTGGATATGCCTGAGAGGGTAGTTCATAGATATGTAAAGTAAATAAAATGTCTAAGAGGTTCTCACAATAATTTAAATATGAGAGTAATTATATATTGTTTAAATATTAATAAATTTGAGCTAATGTGTTGGTGGTTTGTTATTTTCTATCTAATTCGTTCTTAAACATCTTTTTGGTTCCAGGTTTTTCAGAAAAATGCATTTTGGAATATCACAATTTGGCTGTGCACGTATGTCTCCAACAGTACATACGGTGAGACTCCTAGATTTATAAAACACGTTACATGCAAAATCCATGTAAAGTGTTTTATAATTCTAGGAGTCTCACTTATACAAAAACCACCATAAATCATTAGCAGGTTGAAAATCCAAAACGGTAGAATCCTCTGAGTAACAGATTCATAGATGTCATTAGGGAAAATAATGAAAGAAAATCAAAATGAAAAAAATTAAAAGAATAAAAAAATGAGAGATTCACATATAGCAGATCATTAAGGAAGAAGACAAAAGAAAATCAAAATGAGAAGAATTAAAAAAATAAAAAAATGGGAAAGAGGACGACAAAAAAAGTGAAAAAGGAATTAAAAAAATATAAAAAGAATAAAGGAATAAACAGTATAAACTTACCTCTTACGTTGCAGTAGCAAGACCACACCCCTCTCTACCCCAGTACTCCACGGTGATTGTGTACAACCGAAGAAGCAAGCGAAAGGCTAAAACCTTGAAGAAAAGAGAGGGAGAGAAGATGTAAGGATTTATAATTTTATAATATATTTAAGTTGAGAGAAGATGTAAAGGTTTAATTTTTTTTATATATTTAAGTTTTAATTACACTTTTAATTGTTTTTTATTATCATTAAGTTTTATATGTGATAATTTTTTAAATTCAAGATTGAGAAATCAATTCAAAGTTTAAAAGAGGTGTTGTAAATTTACTCCCATCTTTGGGAAATGGAAAAGTCAAGATAATAGGTTTATAAATGGTTCAAGTACACGGTTTACAAACGATTTTTGGTTAAACAGTTTAAATGGGTTCGAATCGTGGGTTAATTGGTGTAAAATAGAACCAAACCGTTTATATAAACGGTGTCAGATTGCAAATCAAAATCGAACCGTTTAATAAACAGTTTGACGGTTATGGATTAAACGGTTCGGTTCAATTTTGATATACAGTTCAATTTCATTTTTGACATCCTTATATTAAAGAGTGAGAGAAGAAAAAAATAGGGATTCGAATCTTCTCCTTCCTGTACTTCAGGGAGGAGGGAGACACCCCCATCGGATGGCCGACACGTGGTTCTCGGGAAAATCCGAGCCCCACGTCCGAGCCAACACCCCCTGTTGGCTCGGCTTGTTGGCTGGGTGTCGGTTCGGACGTGGGGCTCTGATTTTTCCGAGAGTCACGTGTCGACTATCCGACGGAGGCGTCTCCCTCCTCTTTGAAGTACAGGAAGGAGACAATTTGAATCCAAAAAATAGAGACAGAAGACTTTTAGTCGTTCAGCTTACATATCATGATAAAACACAAATTGTTTGGATTCCCTCGATAATGATTGGAGGGTTTGATCTTTATTATATAGATTTCTAGACAGTTACAAACTTTTGGACAGTTACAATTCTTTTGAATTTGGATTACAAAGAATAAGGAATATATTGGAGTTTAGGAGAGATCTTAGAGAGAGATTTTAAGGAGAGATCTTACAGAGAGATTTTAGGGAGAGATTTTAGAGAGAGATTTTAGGTAGAGATTTTAGGGACGGTTCATAATTGCTTGGTGATGAGGGAACCGTTTCAGTGTTAGTTTCACACCCCACTCCCAATATATATAGAAGTGTAACTAGATTGATACTCAACTAAATGCGATCTTACCCAGAACCATACTAAGCCGTGTATATCCCTTCCAATCATAACCATTCAAATGCATGGATATAAAAATCAGAGTTAAATAATTAAAGCGGAAGATCATACTAAGCAAACTAAGATTCTGTTGATAATTCATAATTAAATACAACCTGTTCTTTTGTTCATTTTAACCTCAACAAATTTCATAAATCAAACATTGTATGTTCATAAACTAAATCTACATCATAATATAAAATAACCGTCTAAAGAAACTAGACTACTAGAATGCGCAACGACATTCTTCTAATCGAACATCCAGGCATCGCACTCACAATCCTAGTCGTGTCCCTCCTACTCGTAGTCAGTCATAGTCAAACCTACACCATCAGCTAAAAATAGAAACGTACATGGGGTGAGCTCCACAACTTAAACTCAATAAGAAACAGACAAGTAAGCAAGCAATAATGCAAGACAAGTAATTACAATAAAGGTCTGGTGTAATATCTGTCATGTGCTACAGTAAGGCGGTAAGGGCTGGCCACACTCACCGAAGCTGATCAAAACCACCATACACAAGAGAGAATGGACACTCATATGCTCTATTGCAACCTTATGGTGAGATGCTTCTACAGAGGAACCATGTGAGTGCATTCAAGATGCATTTTGAAGACATGTCTTCAATAGATTCCATTCCAGTGTTTAAAAGGTTTTTTGTTTGCTTTCTTTGCATGTAAAGAAGGATTCATTCAGGGATGCATGCCTTTCATAGGGATTGATGGCTGCCACCTGAAGGGGCATATCAGGGGATCATATTGGCAGCCACATCAATGGATGCAAACAATGGATTGTTCCTTATTGCTTTCAGTATTGTTGAAAGTGAAAACAAGGGAAGTTGGTTACGGTTTCTAACTGCATTACATGATGCATTATCTTATGATGGGGTTCATCTGACATTTATGTCAGATAAACAGAAGGTATGTTAGATTTCCTAACTTGTATTTCAATGTCAAGCATATATTTTTTAGGTTTGAAAAGCATCCTCTTACATTATTTTTCTTATTAAATTATCTTATGGCTTATCAGAAGCTATTTCTGAAAATTTTCCAAGTGCCAACCAAAGGGTTTGCTGTAGGCACCTTTACAGCATCTTCAACAAGAAATTTCCTCGTTTACTACTTAGAAGATTATTTTGGACTGCGTTCAAGGCTTACAATGCTACAGAATTTAACATAGCCATGAATGAGATTAAGGCAATAAACAAGGAAGCCTTTGTATGATTGATGAAAAATCCTACATCATATTGGGCCAGGCATGCCTTTGATCATGTTATTAAAAGTGACCATGTCTCTAATAACATGTTAGAGTGCTTCAATAATTGGATTAATCCTTTAAGAGGCAAGCATATTCTGATATTGGTTGATGAAATGAGAAGACAACTAATAACAAGGATGCATAATAGTTACCAAAATCGATGTAGTCTGAAAGGGACATTAACACATGCATTCCAGCAAAAATTAGATATGGCTGGGATGCATCTAGGAATTATCAGATCTTGTCATGTGGTGTAGATGAATATGAGGTTGATGATGGCCAAAGCAGGTATGTTGTAGACATGAAGAAGAATCAGTGTGAGTGTTGTGCATGGGAAGTTACCGGGCTCCCATATAAACATGTAGCAACTGTTATCTTTTTTAAGAGAGGTAGATTGGAGGATCATGTATCCTCTTTTTTTTTTTTTTGTCTCAAAATTTTATGCTCTCATATACTAGGGTTATCCATGGGATGCCTGGGTTGGACAGATTTAGAAACAATGAAGATGTGCATGTGATACAACCTCTACGTTATAGGAGAAAAACTGGTAGGCCATCTAAAAAAAGGAAGAGAGATGCTGAGGAAGAACCTGGTAGTGGGACAGGTACGGTTATATGTTCTTATTGTAAATCACTTGGTTACAATGCCAGGAGTTGTAAAAAAAAAGAAAGATGACCTTGTTTCTAAACGAACATCTCACCAAGGAAATTCCAGTAGAGAGGTATCACTTTTATTTTCCTATGCAATATAAAACGCACAATATTTATTTCTGCTACTGATCTTATATGTGATTTTGTGGAGAACAACGCAAGATGGAACTCAGTCTTCACAACAAGGAACCTAGAATTCTCAGCGAACATCTCAACAAAGAACCTGGGCTTCTCAGCGAACATCTTAGCAAAGAACCCATACTGGACAGGTATCACTTTTGTGTTCCTTAATATCTAAAAAGAAAATATCCATTAGTTTTTATGAAAATCATCTTCATTTTATATATGACTATGTAGAAAAAAGGTCAAGGTGGACCTAGTGGCTCTCAGATACAGACAAGATCCCAAGCTGCTAAAATGTCTCAAAAATCATCCTTCCAGCCACGAGGCTTAACAAGAATGGTTGCAAAAGCTGAAAGGGTTAGGAGATTGGCAGCAGAAGAACGTAAGAAGAAAAACCCTATAAGTAAAAACATGTATATGAGAGTGAAAATAATTTTACAAAATTGTTCAGCACTTCATTTTATTTGTTTCTCATCTTTCTCTTATTGGTTTTGCAGGAGTCTGAAGGTTAGGAGATTGGCAGAAAAAGACAAGGGCTAGCATTTGTTTTTGTATGGAGAAGAGATTACACATTAGGATGAATACTTTAGGGGATATGGTCATATGGATGATGTCAGTTCTGCACCTCTTAGTGCTTCTTTTTTAGGTTGTCCTTGTGAAATATTTTCTTCATTTTTGCTTATATTAAAACTGTGAAAATTTGGACATGGTAATATGTCATGAAAACTGTGAAAATTTGGAGATGGCCATATGTCATGAAAATTTGGATACTGTCATATGTCATGAAAACTGTGATCATTTGGATATATGAATATTTAGATCTATGAATATTTGGAAGAAATGCTATATATTTAACTGTGAAAATTTGGATATGGTCATTGTTGATAGGTGAGTTGATAGGTGAGTTTGGATATTTGGATATAGTCATTGTTGGATATTTGGATTCTCATATGACATATTATCATGAATGAGGTATACTCACATTAATTGATGACAAACAGGTTAGTTATCTGCACAATGGTTCCTCTTCCCCGATGAGATGATTTTTGTTGAACCTGTATTTTGTCCTCAAGCTGTTTTAGACTGGTGTGCATATGGATCTAGGGAGAAGAAGAAAGATTTCATGGAAAGTGGCAATGTTAAGAGTGGAGAGATAAACTTACAAGCAAAGAAGCATTTATCTACTGTTGGGTGGAAATTCTCATATGCTGAAAAAAAAAGGAAAGAAAAGATTCCAAAGAAATCTGAATTGCAGTATCAAGGGAAGGTATTTTCACTCTCTTCGAATGGCCTGTATAGAATGTATGAAAGACCCTGAATTTTTTTCTAAAGATATTACTGCAAGAACTAAGATACCGATACAAAGCATGGCTACACAAGAGATGGATTGGAAGGTGCAGTTTTGGAAAATAAAAAAAAGAGAAGAAACCCACCAGATCAAGATGTTGATATCCGCAATCCTCGATCTATTCTATCTTTGTTGATAGACAATAATGCGGTGATGCCAACTGCAAAGTTATACTATACAGGCAGAAAAGGTGATCGACGAATGAAAGTTTTTCAATCTAAGTGGTTTTGAAGTTCATGCTAGCATTACTTATCGTAGGCCTGCTGCTAGTTTTGTTTTAGAACATGGAAGATCTTTGTTAGAGTGTCAGAAACAAATCTTAAACAAATGTGAGATCCTCAGATCTAACACACATAAGAGAGTCATAGGTGGTCAGCCTCAGTATAAGAGTGATTTCATATGCTCTATCTGCCATTTTGGTGGTGAATTATTGTTATGTGATGGATGCCCTTCTGTTTTCCATCTAAGGTGTGTTGGTATAATGGATTTGCCTAAAGGAAATTGGTTCTACCCATCATGTTGATGTGGCTTATGTGGTCAAAATGAATTCCATGGGAATTTAATGGATCTGCATTGTGATCAGTGTGGGAGAGGTTATCATTTGGGTGCTTTGTAAGATCCATATCAAACTATTCCGGTCTTACCACCTTGAACCAGGTTTACCCATCATGGTTGAGCAAAATGGACCAAGGGCGTGAAGGAGATCGTGATCCCAGGTATTAAATCAACCTAAAAACACTTAAATTAAGGGGAGGGTCGCATACCCAGCAAGAGAGGGTCGGACCCCCAAAGACAGAAAGTCAGACCCCCTGTTTTACAGAGGGGATCGGACACTTTAGGAGTTAGGGGTCGATGGGATCATTGACCCCCTCATCGACCCCCAGTTGCCGCCAGAAACAAAAATTAGGAATTTTTCCTAATTTCGGTTGGACTCTTTCCTAAACTCAATGGGACTTATTTTGGGAGGTTTACTCTATAAATAGGACGTCCCTAAGCCCCTTTCACTCCTTTTACAACCCTAATTGGATTGAGAGAAAGAAAAGAGAAGGAAGAGAGGAAGAAGAGAAACAAGAAAGAGAAGAAAGCAAAAAGGAGAAGAGTTGCAGAGAAGGAGTATTCTTCTCAGGTATGGATACTAATTACATAAGTCTCTATAGACCTTAGGATAGATAATTAAGAGAGTATGATCTCGGAGAGTCCCAAACCATCAACCCATGGTTAGGTTTTCATGAAAAACCATGGGGAAGTCATGAAAGCCATATAGGTGAATGAATCATGGTTCTAGACTGTAGAACATGTGTAATATGGACTGTAGTAGCAAGCCATAAGACCCCAAACATGAAGAATGGACTGAAAGCAAAAAAATCAACAAAACCCACTGGGGGCCGCACAGGGGGTCGATGGCCAATCGACCCTAACAGACCCTACCTCCGACCCCCAGTTAAAAACATGGTTTGTAAATTCAGAAATTAATTCTAATTAAATTCTATCGACTTGCTAGGTCTTTTAGCAATATAATAACATTATCAAGGTGATTCTAAAGCTTGGAAGAGGATCTATCAACAAGCTAAGGTGAGGGAACAAGACCTAAACTAACTGGTTAATAATAAGCTGTTTTATTTCTTGAGTCCAATGCCATATTGATTCTATGCGTGTATGCTTGTATGTGCATTCAACATGTCATCCAATATTTCTATTATTTGTTCATGCATATTTACTTTACTGTTATAACATGATGATGGTGATGATGATAGGAATAGGCATGTGAATGTTTGTGTTTGGCCAGTATATATGGTGCGGGTAGGGATCGTATCAACTGGTACAGCCATGACCGTTCTTCATGGGGTGTATATTGTGCCATGGTCTACTCAAATCATGTCCACTGATGTCGTCGTATCGCCATTACCTTAGCAGAACTATTATGTCGTAGAGTATCAGGGGAGGTGGTCTCAGTCCTTGTAGTCTCTGACTCTACCAGGGGGCCTTAGCTCTATCTCTATGGATGTTCTGAGGGATGCTAGAGTGAGGCCTTGGATACATTGTTTGGCATTAGAATTGGTTAGTTGCGAGCCCAGTTTGCAACCCTAGCTAGCAGGGGTTTATTTGTTGGTATGGTATCAATCGATACAGCCATGACCATTTTTCATGGAGTATATATTGTGCCATTTTGGGTGCTTGTGGGGCGACGGTGCCGTTTTCATTGGGCATTTCCATACATTCGTGCATAAAGGTGCGGCGGCCACCTATCCTTTCTATATCACAGTGCAAACATTAAACCGGACCAAAGATATGATTTGACTGCATGCATATGTATTGTTTCATTGTTTTGTTTGCTCACTGAGCCGTGATGTGTGCTCACCCTTTTCGACGTCGAATATTTTTAGTTGATGATGCAGGTACGACTGTTCAAGATTATGTAAGTGCTCCAATGTACAGGAACGTGGCGGCGATGGAAGTGGAAGAGGAAGTGGATACACATGACTCCTCTTGCGAGTGCAACTCATGTGTATTCGATTAGTTATTTTTTTAGTTTTTTTATTTGGATTTATTAAGGACATGTATTTGATATTTATTTATGTCTCAGTTGATACAGAATAATTTACTATTTAAATATTAATATCACAGTAGATTCTCAGTTCATTTTATTATAAGACTTCCGTTATCGTGTATTTACTCTGATTGTGAATATGGATGTATGGGGTTTAGATAAAACGGATATAGCCTACTCGAGATCCTGGTTGAACCATTGGTTTGTTAGCGGTTCATTACACCATTCTGAATAGTGCGGAATTGGGGTGTGACATGCTTAAGGGATAGTGGACTGGTTAAGTTGGAAGATCATCCAAAAGGAAAATGAGCATAGCTTATTTGCCATTTTGCTTCACAAAGCAGGAACATCACAATAATAATGCAAAAATTGTAATCTATGGCAGTAGTTCAAACAATCAAGTAGCTTTTCACCAAAGGTTTTAAATCAAGATTCAGACATAGGATCAGCCTCCATTGATACCAATTCATGGACGCTATGTTGTCATCTTTTATACCCATCACTCTCAATTTCTCTAGGTTTGAGTCATTAAATCTACAACATCAACAAACATTAGGATCATATAAACTACTCAAAATTCAGATCCAGAACCAGATTTCCTTCTCTAATAGATCTTTATGATGTTAATTAACATGGTTCATATCTAATGAATATTCTACTCATTTACTAACATTTCAAGTCTACTCAGCCGACGCCCAACTTGTCACAGTCAAGAGTATCAATGACGTTCAATGTGAACCCTTCCCTAGAGTGTGAAACCATTACTGGACTTGGTCCCTCTGACTGCAAAGGACATTAAAGAGCCAATAAATAAACACTTGAAAACCATCATAAGTGTTTAACAACTCTTCATAAAGTGAATTCATCACAACAATTTCACTAAACAAAGATCAAAGAGACCACATGACAAACCTAGAATGCATTATACAAGCTTTTCCCTTTCTTTTCTTTTTTTTTTCTTTTTTTTAATGGTTTGATCATTTGTTGAAGGTAAAAATAGAAGGGTTGGAAATATTATACAAGCTTGAAAGGCATACAAGAAGGAGGAAACATTATACAAGCTTCAAATGTGTGTTCATACATACTACAATTTACGAAAGAAAAATTACAAGATACAATGAACTATTTTTTTCTCTCGTCAGGATTTTTCATATATAGCTTCTTGATAGCTTGAAGGAGATCTTTAAACAACCTAGAATTTTCCTCTTTCACTGCCATTACTCCTTCTAAATAACCTTTGTTATAACTCGGGGAGGTCTACAAGCTTTCGCCTATCTCCTTTGAGGATTCTTCTGTATTCACAATTGCAGTATTGATGGTATTACCCAGAGAGCATTCAATTGTCTCTAGCCATTTGAATATTCCACATCCAGGATTATCCTTCTGCAACACAATTATACAAACAACTTTAATTCAAATCACAATAAAATGAAAAGGGGATCCTAATTACAAACTCACAATTTATATTGAAATGCCAATGAGACTACAAAAATACTCACTCCTGTAAAACTTGGGCAACACCAGAATTGTCGTCCATTGTTTGTTGTTGTTTTGGCAATTCTAACTTTGCATTGCCCTACTCAACATGGGCGCTACTTAAACTGCTCCACCCACCTAACATACTTTTGACAGCTGGGGCAATGATAGTATTTCCTCCCAGCATTTATTCCCTTGCTAGTTGTACGTGTGATACAAGTGGCACCGCAATATCACATTTGGATACATCTTGTCAATACAATGCAATTAACTCAGACCAGGTTCATAAAAAATTTCCTATTTATTCAACAATAGAGTGCAGTGGACCTACAAACTTGTTTTATTCAATCATAAAAAAAAGGGATAAATGACATAATATTAGGTTCTACCAATGGTTAGATAATCAGATCATTTTGTTCACTGCAAGCAAAGTAAAGACATGCATCTGCTATTAGCATTGTTCTGCACATCGGAGTCCCACTACTTCTCTTTGGTAGTTAAAATGGAGAGACCAACAAGATCAATAGGGGGTCATGGTTTTCGAGTTGACCCTGGGTAACAGGATCAATTGGTGGAAATTGGTAGGTTTTATGAAAAACTTCCAATAAATTGAAAAAAATATTTTTGAAAAGATGAAAAGGACGGACTTTGATTCAATTCCTTCTTTATTAAAGATTATAGATTATCTAGCAGAATCAACAATCGAAAATACTCCGATGGCCAATCAAGTGGACGATTTCTGATTCCAACTTTTGATTTCGGATTTGAAATAAAAGCGATAATCGATGGAGAAATCAAACAGAAAGATTACAATTGATTGTCAACCTTAAGTCCTCTTCTTACTTTATGCAATCAAAGCAAAGACATTTACATCTATTTGTTCATGAGTTCAAACAGATTTACACATGAACAAACATAATCCACAGATGGCTGATGCAGCTCCAACATATGATGAGGAAGGGTTTATCTCTCTCTCTCTCTCTACTGTTCCTATTGAGCGTTTTTTTTTTTTTTTTTGGGGGGGGAAGAGGGGGTTAAGAAGGGAGCTTTCGTTGTTGCTTTTGCTGGATGGGGATTATGGAACAAGGTAGCCAGATGGGGAGAGATGGTGGAAGTAGTGTTTAGCACGGTCCAATGGTACTGCTCTTATGCTAGCTAGAGAGGAGGGTTATGGAGATGGGGGAGATGGTGGTGGAAGTAGTGTTTAGCACGGTCCAATGGTACTTCTCTTATGCTAGCTAGAGAGGAGGGTTATGGAGATGGGGGAGATGGTGGAAGAAAGGTTCAACTCCATTCGTAGATGATGCAACAGAGCTATAATGGACAACAAAGATGCTTCTCAAATGACCAGCTTTCAGGGTTCAGGGAGTCTCGACTCTGCATTTAAACAGATGTATTTTGGGAGTATGGGAGAACAACGAATGAGAAGAAAGAGGGGAGAACGACGAAGGAGAAGAAAGAGGGGAGAACGATGAGGGAGCGAGAGAGGAAAGGAAAGAGAGGGGATTAAGGGGATAACTTAACTTACCTATTAACTGGTGGCCGGAGAAGATTAAGCAGCTGTTGCAACAGAATCGGACTTTAACTATGGAAGTCGCAAGTTTTTCTTCGAAGAGGAGAACAGGAGCAGTTCTTAGCAGAGGAGAAGAGTCCAACTCTAGGAGGATTGGGCTGTTTATAAAACCAAAATGAGAAAGGTTAATTTAGTAATTTTGTTAGTTTTTAAAATTTTAAATTAATAACATAAAGGCTAAAACGGTCTAACACTCATTTTCGTCACCTCCGTCAGTTACTTGGGTGTAATTGATGTTTTTTGAAAAGTGTGGGTGGTAGGTGATGTTTCGAAACTATTATGGGTGGTAGCTGATTTTTTTTCTATAAATATAAACTATAAGGAGAGGAGCACATACACACTTTTTCTTTCCTTTTCACATCGATTATCTCCATCTTCTCTTATTTTTTCTATTTTGTTACAAATCAGACTATGCTATAAAGTCTACCAAGAAAGTTATTCTGCTATATATTGAAGTATTTGTTTTGCTTGTTTCAAATTAAAAGCAAGGACCCGGTTTTGTAAACAACAATGTATATACACCGTCGGATATGTACATGGTCGTGCTTTCCACCATTGGATGGGGAGAGAAAAGGATGTGTAATAATATTCTACCCTTCTTACTGGATGAAGCATTTGATTACCGATCGTGTATGTACATGGCCGTTGCACAGAAACCTGGTCTATATAAAAATATCAAATTATACATTTTGTTAATTTAAATCTCTAAAATAAGAAGATTCTAATTAGGGTTTAATGCTTTAGTTATGAACATTGAGTGTAAGGTTGTAAATTGGTTCATAAACGGTTTATCAGCTTGGCTCAGTTCCGTTCAAAGCTATTATTATTAAAAATCGTAACCGATAATAGGTATTTATTTTCCAAACCAAAACCAAATCATTTAACAATCGATTTATCATTTTTTTATCTGTTTCGATTAATCAGTTCATAAATGGTTTATGAGGAAAGAACGAATATTCTAGAACAGCAGCACTTTAAGAGAAAAGTTCCATATATTAAATAATAAATTAAAAAAATAGCATATCACGTGGACAATAACATTATGCTAAACCTCTTTACTATAAAACAAAAGAAAAAACATTATGTTAGGCCATTGCATATTAAAATTGTATATTGTATAAAAAAATATCATAACTACTACAATGTCATATATTTTAATGTGATATATATATAATGAAAAAAAAAATCAGCTACCACCCAAAATAGTTTCGAAACATCACCTACCACCTACGTCTTTCAAAAAACATTAACTACCACCCAAACGTTTACCACCATTAATTAAATAGATCCACTCCGTTAAACGAATCCCGTTAATTGCTGATGTCATCTAAAATAGATTTTGAAATGGACAATAATACCCTTAAGAAAATGTTAAAAGACCATTTTACCCTCCTTCACTTAATTCATCATACACCCCCAAATGGTAAATTATGCAATTTTAAACCCAGTTTCTTGAAGACCGGCTGCAACTCTTCCACCATTAATGTTTTTTTAGAGCTCAAGATTGAACCCTAAAGTTATAGCACAATCCAAGCTATAGCACAAGTGTGAGTACAATGGGAAATCGATGATCCTCCTCGGGATGAAATGTGTATCCGTATCGATGAAGATCAATGTTTCTGTTGGAGTCGCCACCTAGATTAAGGTCTAGGACCTCTAAAAATGTAGCCTCACCCTAAGGTAAGACTTCTATTGACTCGTGACCCAATGTATCAGTTCTTCGGTCTGCAAGAGATCGGGTAAGTATTCAGGGTACGGTTATGGGAAGGTGTTAGGCACCCAAACCGCCCGATCAATATCGGCCTCTTAAACTTTCCTTAAACTCTAATTTTGACTGTGCTTGGTCAACTGGATGACTAGGGTTCAATGGGGGATGTCCTAAACCAAGTTGCTAAGTTATTCTAACCTAGGGTTCAGCCAATCATGTTTTAAAGCAAATAAACAAGCAAATGTAATGTACAATATTATACAGTGAAACGAACCAAACATGGTTCGGTCTTGGACTGAATCTGAGATGTGTAAGACATCTCAAACTACCTACGTATTCCTATCCTGGAAATCAAGTCCAAAAACGTAGTTCGAAAATGGGCTGTGTGATTAAAGATTATGAAAGTGATTTATGCATGTGCTTCAATTAGATTTTTTTATTCAAGTTGAAGTTTATGCTGGATGTATGGTTGATGGGTGGCTTTGTACCGTATTTGGGATTCCCAAATTACCTACGTATTCTAGGGTGTGTCCTAGAAATCAGGTACGACATAGTTTGAAATTTGTGAGAGTCGGATTTGGAATGTGTACCAAATTCTTTCCATTTTTGTTAATAGGATCTAGGGATGAGACCTAAATTCCTATAATTTTTATTTGGGATGTGTACCAAATTCTTTCTATTTTTATTAATAGGATCTAGGGATGAGACCTAAATTCCTACCATTTTTATTTGGGATGTGTACCAAATTCTTTCTATTTTTGTTAATAGGATCTAGGGATGTGACCTAAATTCCTACCATTTTTAATTTCTTTCTATTTTTAGAGTTTTCTACCCTAATTGCTATTTTCTTTCCATTTTTAGGATTTTCTACCCTAATTACTATTTTCTTTCTATTTTTAGGGTTTTCTACCCTAATTGCTATTTTTTTTACAACTTTTAGGGTTTTCTACCCCAATTGCTATTTTTTCATTTTTAGGATTTCCTACCCTAATTATTGTATTCAAAGATAACAATGTAAGCAATCCAACATAGTAATGTGAGCTCAAATATAGCAGTGTAAACATCCAAATATGGCAATAAGCATTGAGTATGTGGCAAACAGATATAACAACAATGAGCATGTATGGCAGACAAATGTAGCAAACATGTGAGAATCAAGCAAAGAATATGAGTCAAGCAAAACATGTGAGTCAGTCCAAAATTGGTATGTGAGTGTGAGCATCTAAAATATAGCATTGATAGCAAGCATCAAATATGGCATGTAATGCATCGTTTCATGCCAAAATGGTAGCAGAAATAACAAATCAATCATTAGATTACCATTTGGCAAATACCTGTATTGTGTACTGCTTTGCATTGATTTGAAACCCCACTTCTATGAGTCCAAATTGGACAAAGAATATATCAGATCAAAGGTCTGTCAGAGATCTACAACTTCTCTGAAGAAATCGAGATCTCAAAAGGCCTTCTTAACAATAAAAAATTAGACTTTCAAAATTTGACCAAACTGGTTCTAGATTCAGACCAGTCATGGGGAAATAATTATATTATATTCCCTGGATATCAAAAAAATATTCCATCAGAATGGGTGTCTCCTATACTTCTATGTCTAACTTATTCATGAAGAGATAGAGATTACAAGATGTCTCTAGAATTCATTTACACAAGCATTACTGTGGAACACGTAGCAAGATGACAGTTTTATCAGACTGGGCCAAAATGGGCACATGGGGCACTGTATTTACTCAAAACTTTCTTAAAACATATCCTCGAAAAGAGGACTCAGAGGCCAACATTTTGTCTCAAGGAAACTAATCCTAAAAGAGACCATGGGCAGGTCAATATCGTTCCCCAAGTACATGCAAATACACTGGTCAGGTCAGTTCCAGATTCTGGCAAGTTGTACTATAAAATCAATATAAAATTATATAGCTGATGAAAATAGAATCTGAATACATGGTCATTTAGATAACTGATAAATCTAACTTTTTCATTGTACAAATGGAAGCATCTTCCTAATTCTAAACACCAATCTCAGACATGCATTGTAGTATGCTTTGACTTTAAAAAAAAATAAAATGACAAAAGGGATGGGTGGTTCTTACCTCAGTCTTCTTCTCCCTACTTCTCTCCTTTGCATCTTCTCATCATCCTCTTTGCTGCCTCTCTGATTCTTCTCCCTTTTCTTCTAGATCTCTCCTTCTTAACACCTCTCTCTCTCTCTCTCTCTCTCTCTCTCTCTCTCTCTATTTTCTTCTTATTCTCCTTTCTTGGATTCCTTTTTTTCTCTCTCTTGAAGTCCCCTCTCTTCTTCTCCTCCTCTTTTTTTTTTCTCTTTTTTTTTTTTTTTTTTGATTATATGCAAACCCTAAATCCCTCTTTTTTACGTATCCTCTCTCCTTTCTTTTCTTTTTTTCAAAAAATCTTTTGGATTCTAAAACCCTCATTCTCCCTCTCTCTCACGTCTCCTCTCTTTATTTTTTTTCTTTTTTCTCAAAGAATCTTTTTGGATTCTTCTAAATCTCCCCTCATTTTCTTCTCTTTTCCTTTTTTTCTCAATCTCTTTTGGATCCAAAACCCCAAATCTCTCTCTCTCACGTTTCCTCTCTCTTTCTTTCCTTTTTTTCTTAAAAAATCTTTTGGATTTTATGCCAAAACTGAAAATCCTTCTCTCTCACGTCTCCTCTCTCTTTTCCTTCCTTTTCTCCTCATTTTCTCTTTCTTTCATTTTCTTCTCTTCTCTTTTTTCTTTCCTTTTCTTCTCTTCTCTTTTTTCTTTCTTTCCTTTTCTTCTCTTCTCTTTTTTCTTTCCTTTTCTTCTCTTCTCTTTTTTCTTTCCTTTTCTTCTCTTTTTCTCTTTCTTTCCTTTTCTTCTCTTCTCTTTTTTTTTTCCTTTTATTCTCTTTTCTTTTTTCTTTCCTTTTATTCTCTTTTTCTCTTTCTTTCCTTTACTTTTCTTCTTCTCTTTCTTTCCTTTTCTTCTCTTATTCACTCTCTCTTTCACGTTTTCTTTCTAGAAAACGTGAAAGTTTCTTCTTTTTTTTCTCTCTTTTTTTTTCCTTTTTTCTTTTGTTTCTTTCTCTTTCTTTTATTCTCTCTCTTTCTCTTATTCTCTCATATTCTCTCTTTTCTTTTTTTCCTCAATCTCTTTTGGATTTTATCATTTATATATAATAATATTATATACATATATACACATATATATAGTATACAATATATATAGTATATATAAATACTATGCACATGGATGAACTGGTTCGAAATGGGTTGAGACTGGCTTGGGTTAACTGAGTTAAACTGATATGGGTTGAGCTGAATTGGGCCAGAACTGGCTTGAACTGAGTTGACTAGATTGACTGAAATTAACTGGGTTTTCTCTCTCATCATTTCATGAGTCATTTCCACTGTCCTTTTGCATGGAATTTTCCGATGACCTCTATTCCCCATTTTCTATGTTCACTTTGTAGAACACTAAAAATGAGAAATATAGAAACTTGAATCACCTCATTTGGAAATAAAATGGTCAACTTATGAATTTTTGAAGTTTAAGCGGATCAATTATCGATAATTTAGCTGACCCTTTTGCATGGGACCCTCCGGAGACTTCTACCCAAGATTTTCCACGTCCACTTTGTAAGACATCACAAATGAAGAATAATGGCTTTGGAATCATCTGAATCCGACGTAGAACAGAAAAGATATGAAGCTTTAAAGTTCTAACGATAACTTTGCATGCAAGTCTGCATGGGGCCCACTGGTGACTTCTACCGAAAATCCTTTACGTCCACTTTGAAGAGGACTAAAAATAAGGAATAATGGTACTTAAATCATATGATTCAGATGTCGGCTGATCAAGATATGATGATTTGAAATTCAAACAATCCAACTTACGATAATTTGCATGAAAGCCCCTGGGATTATTTATGATAATTTCAGAAGCTTCCCTTGTACGTATCATCCGACTAAAATGATCATATCTTCTTCTTTTGATATCAGAATTGGGCAATTCTGGAATCATTTTGAAGATAATTCCATGACCTATGCATCCATGCAGATTACAACCTGTGACCTTGCTGTGGGACCCATTGAAAATTTCTCAAATTCACAGACCCATTGAAAACTTCCTCAAATTCACAGTAAAAAATCCAAACATTCAATCACCTTTCGTCCTTTTGTTGTCCACACACCAGCATGACTTTGTTTAGCTGGGATGGCAAAAATGGGGTGCTTACAACAAGATATTTACAGGAAATCCAAGATACAGTATAAGACAGAGATTAAACCCTAAAGTTCTGCAACTCTTCAACATCCCCTCCATTTCAGATTCGATGGCCATTATTTCTTTCTTTCGGCTCCTCTTCTGCATCAATATCCTCAGCTTCTTCTTCTTCACCATGTGCGGTCGCACGTAGGGTCGATTGGGAATCGACCCTACCAAACTACAGGATCAACCCCTAGCTCCCGGGAAGTCCAGGGAAGCTACGATCGCACCTAGGGTCGATGGGACATCCGACCCTAGCATCGACCCTATTGCTTGGGGTCGCATAAACCTGCGACCCTACCTGCGACCCATCCTGCGACCCTAGCTTTACAACAAGCTTAAAACTGCCGGAATGAATTCTAATTAAAATCTATCGACTTGTTAGGTTTTCCTATTGATATAAAGGTGATTTTTAAAGCTTGAAAGATGACTTACACTCAAGCAAAGGTGAGGGAACAAGACCTAAACTAATTGGCTAATAATAAACTATTTTATTTTATTGAGTCCAATACTGTGTATGATTCTATGCTTGTATGCGTGTAATGTGCATTTAATATGTCATCCAATATTTCTATTATTACTGTTCATGCATATTTACTTCATTGTTTATAACATGATGATGATGATGATGATAGGAATAGGCATGTGAATGTTTGTGTTTGGCTGTGTACATGGTGCGGGTAGGGGACGGTATCAACCGGTACTTCAATACCGTTTTCATTGGGGTATATTGTGCCATAGTTCTACTCAAGTCATGTACACTAAGCAAATGTTGGTGTACTTGATGCGGATAGGGGATGGTATCAACCGGTACTTCAATGCCGTTCTCATTGGGTATATTGTGCCATATCTCTATACAAGTCTTGTCCACTAACATCGTCGTATCGCCATTACCTTAGCAGAGCTATTATGTCGTAGGGCATCAGGGGAGGTTAGCTCGGACCGTGTAGTCTCTGACTCTGCCGAGAGGCCTTAGCTCCATCTCTATGGACGTATTGAGCGATGCTGGGGTGAGGCCTTGGATACACTGTTTGCCATTAGGATTGGTTAGTTACGAGCCCAGTTTGCAAGCCCTCGCCAACAGGGGCTTACGTGTTGGTATGGGCAACCGGTACAGCAATGCCGTTTTCATTGGGTGTATATTGTCCATGGTGGGTGCATGTAGGGTCGAAAGTGCCGTTTTCATTGGGCGGCTTCACACACTCGTGTATAGAGGTGAGGCGGCCTCCGAACCTTTCTATAGCACATTGCAAACTTATATACCAGACCACAGTTATGAATTGAATGCATGCATATGTTTGTTGCATTGTTTTGTTTGCTCACTGAGCCGTGATGTGTGCTCACCCTTTCGAATTCAAATATTTTTTAGTTGATGATGCAGGTACTACTGTGAAATATTATATGAATGCTCCTGCATACGGGCATGTTGCTGCAATGGAGGCTGAAGATATAGTGGAGACGCATGACTCCTCATGCGAGTGCAACTTATGTGTTTTTTATTAGATTTTGTTTGAACTATTAAGGAAATGTAATTTGATACTTTATCTATTTATGTCTCGGTTGATACAACATAATTTGATACCTTATTTATGATTATCACAGTTAGATTCTCAGTTCATTTAATATTAAGACTTCCTCTATTGTGTATTTATTCTGATTATGGTTGTGGATGTGTATGGTTTAAATTAAAGGACACAACCTATTAGAGATCCTGATTGAACCGTTGGTTTATTAGCGGTTCATTACACCGTTCTGAATAGTGCAGAATTGGGCTGTTACAACTTGGTATCAGAGCTCTCAGGCCCTGTCTCTTAAACCAGAATACTACCACAAAAGTTGTGAACTGAGAAAGGATAAAATTTAAAAGCTGTAATAAAAACACATTATAAGCACCTGTGTTGTTTGAGACAAAAATTGAAAAAGAATAATACATCTATTAAATGAGAAACAAATTCATATACATTCGAAGGAAGAACAAACATATATACACATATCTAAAGCAGAGTACAGTCCACAATCCAGACAATTACTCTGTAGTACAAAAGAAAAATAAAAAGAAAAATACATCAGGAAGCTGGAGGTGATGGGGGAGGCAGTGCCTCGCGGTCTCTGTCATAGTCCTCAGCATACACCCTAGTCAACCAGGCTATCTGAGTCTGTGTCGTCTGAAGACTAGCTGTGAGATCAGCCACCCACCGATCAGTCACGCACTGAGCATCTAGAAGCTCTCCCACCCTCAGATCAGACATGCGCTGAGCCTCTCTAATCTCACACAGTATCCCCATCATGTCATTAGAAGGTGGGTGTGAAGGACCAGCTGCATGTGAAGGACCAACTCTCGTAGTATGTGTAGGTGAAGGAGGAGAATGAATGAGAAATGGATCCAAAAATCAAGATTAAAAACCTGATTTCAGTCCTAGGGTCCGATATTTCGACCAAAACATTCGACCCTACCTCTGACCCCCTCATCTACCCTAGCCTCTCGGTGATCTGACAGAGAACTAGGGGTCGAACCTAGGGTCGGACACCCATTGACCCTACCATCGACCCTAGGCTCTCGGTAAGTAACAATGATTCTCAGGTTCGCGTACCCTAGGGTCGGACATCCATCGATCCTACCATCGACCCTACGATGGAAAATGCAGTGTTTTTGATAGAATGATCTGAAAAATTTGAAAATATCATTGACTAGTGGATTTAAATATGAGAATGAAGTATACGATGATTGCCTCACGTATTCTATGATTTTCAGGCATTACCACTACCAGGGCAGATAATGGCTGGACACAGAGTGACCAGACAAAGTCGTAACTCTATTCCACCACCACCACCTGTGGAGGAAGGCGGCCATGAAAATCCAAAAGTTCAGGGAAATCCGAATGTGGCACAGCCAGTAACTCACGGCCAGGCAAATCCCACAAATCTGCCAGCCCCACCTACAGACCTGGCTACAGTCGTAATGAATTTGGCACAACAGCTGCAGCAAATACAACAGGTACAAGCTACTATGCAAGCTGTCATAGGCATGACTTTTCCAGCGGCACAGATGACACCGATGCCAGCAGGACAAACAAGCACAGTACCAGGGGGAAGTAACACGATACCCATGCACTTCAAACTCCCATCATGCAGCTCAAGTACAAAACCCTGAAGTAGCTCCAGGGGGATATCAATACCAACCACCTATGTATGGGGCCTATGTTCCTCCGCAGCTGGACCACTCCAGACTGGTTGAGCATTTTCTGAAGATGAAGACCAAGGAGTATAATGGCAAGCCAGCTGACCCTTTGTGGCCAGCACACTGGATCGATGAGATGGAGAGGAATTTTATGATGATGACGGTGAATGAAGAAGAGAAGGTGTTGTGCGCAACATTCATGCTGAAAGGTGATGCACACCACTGGTGGAAGTCCACACGGACGTATCTGTTAACCAAGCACACCCAACTGACCTGGGGTATATACAAGGAGGCATTCTTTGAGAAGTATTTTCTTAAAAGTTTTAGAGATTCAATGGAGAGAGAGTTCCTGAGTTTGTATTAGGGGCAAATGACTATGGATGCATATCAACAGCGTTATGAGGAGCTGTTCTTCTTTGCACCCTCCAGCATGCAAGAGGAAAATACAAAGACCCGAAGGTTCGTCATGGGACTCAGGGGAAGCATCCGAGAACATGTTATGGGACTTGAGAAGAAAGTTTACAATGAAGCTATGCAAATTGCTCGCGTGATCGAGTCGAGCCAGAAAGAGAGCTATTTTGCTCAAAATAGGGGTATCAAAAGGCCAAATGGAAATTCTTACAACGGAGGGAACACCAAGACATTCAAACCCTTCCAAACTCAAGGCTTCAATGCTGCATCCAAGACCACTTCAGCAGCCCCACCGTAACCAAAGCAAAATAGTGAAGGAATAAGATGCTTTAACTGCAATCAAGTAGGGCATGTCTCAAGAGAATGTACTAAGCCCAGAAAGCAACTACAGCAAGGGAGAGTTTACGCTGTTACCTCTGAGGATGCTGCCGCATCGCCTGATGTGGTCACCGGTATGACCTGAACCTTTTTATTTTGTGTTACATTGTGTGAGCATGTAGACTAAATTAAAACAAATCACAGGTATTGTACCTATTAATGGCATTCCCGTCAGAATACTCTTTGATTCGGGAGCTACTCATTCTTTTATATCTGTATCATTTGGGAAGAAGCTGAACCTACCCCTCAAATCCTTGGACTACAAACTGCTTGTACGATCACCGATGGGATTAGAAGTGGAATTAGAAAAAGGTTATGGACCATGTCCAGTTCTTATTGATGAAAAGACTTTGGATGTAACCTTGATTCAACTTGAGATGGCAGACTTTGACGTCATCTTGGGAATGAACTGGTTAGCTCGGCATTCTACAAACCTATTATGTGCCGAAAAGAAGCTGACATTTAAAGACAAGGAAGGAGCAGAGTTCAGTTTGCGGGAACCAAACTTCCCCGTAAACGAAAGCTTATACTCTATGCATTAAAGGCTAGGAAGTGCCTTGAGAAAGGAGCAGTTGGGTATCTAGTATCTGTGGTCGATCTTACCAAGGAAGCACCACGAATGGAGGATATTGATGTTGTGCGTGACTTTCCAGATGTATTTCCTGAAGAACTACCAGGACTACCACCCGATCGAGCTACAGAGTTTGTTATAGATCTGATACCTGAAGCCGCACCAGTATCTAAAGCACCTTATCGAATGGCTCCTACTGAACTGAAGGAATTAAAAGTACAACTACAAGAACTACTAGACAAGGGTTACATCCGACCTAGCATATCACCATGGGAGCGCCAGTATTATTCGTAAAGAAGAAGGACGGTAGAGTTCGACTATGTATAGACTACTAGGAACTGAATAAACTGACAATCAAGAATCGATATCCATTGCCTCGGATCGATGACTTGTTCGATCAGTTGCAAGGTGCCAAAGTGTTCTCCAAAATCGATCTTCGGTCAGGCTACCATCAGTTGAAGATCAAAGACGGTGATATTCCCAAGACAGCATTCAGGACCAGATATGGATATTATGAATTTTTGGTCATGTCTTTCGGATTGACAAACGCACCAGCAACTTTTATTGAACTTATGAACCGGATATTCCACGATATGTTGGATACGTCGGTTATTTTATTCATCGATGATATATTGGTCTACTCCAAGGACAAAGAAACTCATATTAAGAATCTAAACGCCGCTCTGTAGCGATTACGGAAAGAGAAGCTTTATGCCAAATTTACAAAGTGTGAGTTTTGACTAAAGGAAGTCGCTTTTCTAGGCCATGTTGTATCCGCTGAAGGAATTAAAGTGGATCCTAGCAAGATCGAAGCTATTGTGAAGTGGGAAGCACCGAAGAGGGTTGCAGAAATTAGAAGTCTTTTGGGTCTAGCTGGTTATTATCGACGATTTGTGGAAGACTATTCTCGAATCGCCGTACCTCTCACCAGTTTGACTAAGAAGGGCGAAAAGTTTGTTTGGACTGAGAAATGCGAGAAGAGTTTCCAAACATTGAAGGCTAGATTGCTATCTGCGCCAATCTTGACCATTTCGATTCCAGGACAGCCATTTATTTTGTACACTGATGCGTCAGGATTGGGATTAGGATGTGTACTTATACAAGAAGAACAAGTAATTGCTTATGCCTCAAGACAATTGAAGACACATGAGAAGAACTATCCCACTCATGATTTGGAATTAGCGGCAGTAGTACATGCTGTCAAGATATAGAGACATTACTTGTAAGGAGAGAAATTTCATATTAAATCAGATCATAAGAGTCTTACTTATCTCTTTAATCAGAAGGAATTGAATATGAGACAAAGAAGATGGCTGAAACTATTGAAAGATTATGATTGTGATATCCAGTATCATCCGGGAAAAGCTAATGTGGTTGCTGACGCGCTGAGTAGAAAGGCAATGATAAAATCTCAAGGAGAGGTTAACACAACTGCCGCAATGTGTACTACCAGAAAAATGTTCAATTACGGTAATGAGCAGTTTGTGATAGATGTACCGGGTGAATCAACCAACCAAGGATTTATTCATTGGTTTTCAAGTATGTTTGCCACATTGAAGATTGTACTCGATATAGTTGATGAAATGAAGACAGCTATTAAATCAGACCCTTATCTAAGAACGGTACAAGAGGACATTGAAAAAGGTAGGACGATTCCAATGATTCCTGAGTTCACCTTGGACGATGAAAAGGTACTGAAGTACAAAGGAAAAATATGTGTACCTGAAACAGAAAGTTTGGACATTAGACACCGACTAATGAAGGAAGCCCATACCACCGCCTATTCGATACATCCTGGAAGTACAAAAATGTATCGTGATCTAAAGAAATTATATTGGTGGAGAGGAATGAAAGCAGATGTAGCTAAGTTCGTGTCTCAATGCCTAAATTGTCAGAGAGTGAAGGCTGAACGACAAAGACCTGCAAGACTGTTACAGCCGTTATCGGAACCAGCATGGAAATGGGACTGCATCACTATGGACTTCGTCACCAGGTTACCATTGACTCCCCGAGTAGTTGACGTAGTTTGGGTGATTGTGGACCGCCTGACTAAAACGGTTCGATTTATAGCTATACGACCTCAGTATACACTAGAGAGGTTAGCTAAGTTGTATGTGGATAATATTGTCAGATTACACGGTGTACCTGAAAGCATTGTGTCCGACAGAGATCCACGATTTACTTCAAAATTTTGGGAAGGATTGCAAAAGGCTATGGGTACAACATTGAAGTTCAGTACTGCATTCCATCCTCAGACAAATGGAAAATCGGAGCGTACCATTCAGATTCTAGAAGACATGCTCCGAGCCTGTGTAATTGATTTTAAAGGATCATGGGATGAAAAATTACCACTGATTAAGTTCGCTTATAACAATAGCTATCAAGCTACTATACAAATGTCACCCTATGAAGCACTGTATGGTAGGAAGTGTCGAACTCCTTTGTTTTGGAATGAAGTTGGAGAATGCAGCATTGTTGGACCAGAATTTGTTGAAGAGACATGTCGAGTAGTCGACATTATCAAGGAAAGAGTAAGAACGGCTCAGAATCGTCAGAAACAATATGCAGATACTAGACGCCGAGACCTTGAATTTACCGTAGGTGATAAGGTATTCCTCAAAGTGTCACCTATGCGCAGTTTGAAACGGTTCAGACAGAAAGGAAAACTAAGTCTGAGATATGTCGGACCATATGAGATTCTAGCTAAACGTGGAAAAGTGGCTTACCAGTTAGCACTACCACCATCTATGTCAAGTGTGCATGATGTATTTCATATCTCCTTATTGAAGAAGTATGTCAGAGATCCAACGCACGTTTTGACAGTAGATCTTCCTGATTTGACTGATGATTTGACAGTTGAAGTAGCACCAACTGAAATCATCAGCCGAAAGGTTCAACGACTACGCAACCGTGACATCTATTATGTTAAAGTCACTTGGAGAAGCAGAGATATAGAAGAAATCACATGGGAAGAAGAGAATGCTATGCGAAAGCAATACCCTCATCTATTCGACGCGGAAGGTATGTACAAATTTTGAGGACGAAATTTTTATAAGCAGGGGGGAGTTATAAGACCCATATCGAACTAACCGGTCTTATCACCTTGTACCAGGTCGACCTATCATGGTCGAGCCAAATGGACCAAGTGCGTGAAGGAAATAGCAAAACCAGGTATTAAACTAACCAAAAAATAATAGAATAGGGGGTAGGGTCGCATACCTAAACAGGTAAGGTCAATCCCACCTCATTAGACAGTGAGACCCCTGATTTTTAGACCTAGGGTCGGACAACTGAGACCCTAGGGTCGATGGGATCTCCGACCCCCTCATCGACCCTAGGATTACCGACAAAAATCGAAAATAAAAAAGTTTCCAAATTTCAAGGGGATTCTTTCCTAATCTCAATGAGACTTATTTTGGGAGGTTTTCCTCTATAAATAGGACGTCCCTTAGCCCCTTCACTCTTTTTGAAACCCTAATTGAAAGAGAAGAGAAGGAGAAGAGAAGGAAAGTTGGAGAAGAAGACTAAAGAGAAGGAATTCAAAGAAACCTCTGAATCTCAGCAAACTTAAGGTATGGATATGCTTTCCATGAATTGTTTAAGACCTTAGAATAGTTTATGAAGAGGGTATGATCTAGGAGAAACCCAAATCATCCATCCATGGGAAGATTTTAAGGAAATCCATGGAGAAAATCATGGTAGACAAAGTAAGGAAGTAACCTGGAGTTTTAAGCCATAGAACAAGCATATAATGGACTGTGGAAGTAAGCCAAAGGACCCAAACTTGAAAGATTATAGTGTAGAATGAAAATATCGACTCAAACCACGTGTGGTCGCATGTAGGGTCAATTGGGAATCGACCCTACCAGACTACATGATCGACCCCTAGCTCCTGGGAAGTCCAGGGAAGCTATGGTCGCACCTAGGGTCGATGGGACATCCGACCCTAGCATCGACCCTATACCCTGGGGTCGCATAAACCTGCAACCCTACCTGCAACCCATCATGCGACCCTAGCTTTACAGCAATCTTAAAATTGTCGGAATGAATTCTAATTAAAATCTATCGACTTGTTAGGTTTTCCTATTGATATAAAGGTGATTTTTAAAGCTTGAAAGATGACTTACACTCAAGCAAAGGTGAGGGAACAAGAACTAAACTAATTGGCTAATAATAAATTATTTTATTTTATTGAGTCCAATACTGTGTATGATTCTATGCTTGTATGCGTGTAATGTACATTTAATATGTCATCCAATATTTCTATTATTACTGTTCATGCATATTTACTTCATTGTTTATAACATGATGATGATGATGATGATAGGAATATGCATGTGAATGTTTGTGTTTGACTGTGTACATGGTGCGGGTAGGGGATGGTATCAACCGGTACTTCAATGCCATTTTCATTGGGGTATATTGTGCCATATATAGTTCTACTCAAGTCATGTCCACTAAGCAAATGTTGGTGTACTTGATGCGGATAGGGGATGGTATCAATCGGTACTTCAATGCCGTTCTCATTGGGTATATTGTGCCATATCTCTATACAAGTCTTGTCCACTAACATCGTCGTATCGCCATTACCTTAGCAGAGCTATTATGTCGTAGGGCATCAGGGGAGGTTGGCTCAAACCGTGTAGTCTTTGACTCTGCCGGGGGGGCCTTAGCTTTATCTCTATGGAAGTATTGAGGGATGCTGAGGTGAGGCCTTGGATATACTGTTTGTCATTAGGATTGGTTAGTTGCGAGCCCAGTTTGCAAGCCCTCGCCAACAGGGGCTTACGTGTTGGTATGGGCAACCGGTACAGCAATGTAAGACCCACACTCCGTAAACCCGGTCTAAACCTTGGTTTTATGTCGTAGCAGGTCTTTCGATCGTCACCGGGCCAGACGGGACGGGCGGATGACAAACAGGTATGAAATCGGATCAAAGACGGTTAAATAATCATCATTTTATGTTGACCAGTCGATGGTACGGGTCTTGGTACCAGTCGACCGGTTAGCTCTGTGCAACTGACTACGGAGATCCAGAAATTGATATCTACGGGTCTCACTTTCCTAAACCCTAACGCCTGAACCTTCCTAATCCTAATAGGGTTACTAAACCCTAATTCTAGCCTATATAAACACTCTTAGACCTCCTCAAATCCTTTCCATTGTCTCTCACAAACCCTAGAGAGGAGAAGGAGGTTGGAAAGGAGAGGAAGCTAGGAAGAAGAAGAAGGTGCCGCCATTACCGTTCGACGACGCTCATGTTACGCCAGTCAACGGTAAGTGTTTTAACCACTCTTCTTACTCTATGACTCTAGGATAGTTGTATGGGTGGATCAATACCATGCAAGTAGGTATTGATCTAAAACCCTAAATTGGCCAATAAACCCTAAGTTGCCGTCAAACCCTAGATTTAAGTTTCGAGATGATGTTCATCGAAATAAGACTTGAATGAGTTGGGGATAACTCTAACTCAAAGCTTAGACTTAGAATGGATAGGAGAAACCCTAAAAATCCAAGGTAATCGATCGACGGTAGTCGAAAAACCAAGTGTATGGTCTTTTGGAGACATATCGGTCGACCATACCGGTTGCTAATTTGCTCACAGAGCTGCAACCGGTATGTTGCGATCGGTCAGCTCTGAAAGGTTGGTTTTGGACTTTGTTGGTTTCCGACCAACATGAAACCCTAAGAAATCCATTCTAATGAAACCCTAATAATATTGTAGGACTTTGTGAAAGCACGTTTGGATCTTGCGACGTGGAGCAAGCTATCAAACGAGCGTCAGGTAAGGGAATCTGACCTAAACCCTAATAATTAATGAACAGTAAATCGTTGTTAATAACCTGAATATATATGATGTGATGTTTGTGCATATTCACATGACATCCTTTACTTTCAGTTATTGTTATTGTTCATGCATGATAGGATGTGATTGTTAGGCATGTGATTGTTTTCGTTAGTGTGTGGAGTGGGGCATGGGCCTGGGATCGCTCCTCACACTAGCACTTTTTGTAGTATTCTATCTTAACATGCTTGGTACGGGTGGGGCATCAGGGGAAGGTCATGGTACGGTGGTCTCCGATGTTGATGCTGGCCTGGCCATGGTTATGTGGCACTGTGGTCTCCGAGGTCGACGCTGGCTTGTCCACGATGCTTTAGCTCTATCTCTATGTCGTAGGGAGTTATGTTGGGATAGGGTCTACCTGCGTTATGTTTCTATCCTAGTGGGTTAGTTGCGGATAGGGCATCAGGGGAGGTGTGGGAATGCCTTAGCTCTATCTCTATGCCGTAGACGGCTGTGCTGGGATAGAGCATACATTGATGACATATAGGATTAGTTAGTTGTGAGCCCAGTTTACGAGCCCTGGCCAGTAGGGGCTTAGGTACTGGTATGGGTAGAGCATCAGGGGAGGTACGGAGATATCTTAGCTCTATCTCTATTCCATAATGGGTGCATGTGGGCAGGTGGGGGTGTGATCCATGCTGTGCCACACACTCGTGTATAGAGGTGCGGGGGCCACCAAACCTTTCTATAGCACATTGCAAACTTTAAAACCAGACCACAACATAAAATTGATTGTTACTCATGCATAATATTGTGAAACTGTCTGATTGTCTTACTGAGCTATGTTGTGAGATCACCCTTTGTATATACATTGTTTTTAGATGTTGATGCAGGGTACACGGTGGATGATTATGTGAACGCTCCGACGTATGGTGATGTTGCTGCTCTGGGTGTGCAGGCAGGAGAGGATGAGCATGACGCTTCATGCGAGTGCCCTTTCTGCGTGTATCTTTGATTTGATTTTTATTTATTTCCATTATTTTTGGTTGGATTAAAGAGATGTAATGGTATTATATTTTATGTTTGGATTTGAATAATTGGATACTTATTTAATTTATCAATAGATACTCAGTTCTTTCTATTTTAAAGACTTCCGTTGTACTATTTATATTTCGATTGTGGTTATGTGTAATGGTTTGTATGAGTGGACACGGTCTATTCGAGATCCTGGTGTGAACCGTTGGTTCAATGACGGTTCACTCACACCATTCTGGTTGGATCAGAATTTGGGGTGTGACAAGCAATGCCGTTTTGATTGGGTGTATATTGTCCATGGTGGGTGCATGTGGGGTCGACAGTGCCGTTTTCATTGGGTGGCTTCACACACTCGTGTATAGAGGTGAGACGACCTCCGAACCTTTCTATAGCACATTGCAAACTTATATACCAGACCACAGTTATGAATTGAATGCATGCATATGTTTGTTACATTGTTTTGTTTGTTCACTGAGCCGTGATGTGTGCTCACCCTTTCGAATTCGAATATTTTTTAGTTGATGATGCAGATACTACTGTAGAATATTATATGAATGCTCCTGCATACGGGCACGTTGCTGCAGGCTGAAGATATAGTGGAGACGCATGACTCCTCATGCGAGTGCAACTTATGTGTTTTTTATTAGATTTTGTTTGAACTATTAAGGAAATGTAATTTGATACTTTATCTATTTATGTCTCGGTTGATACAACATAATTTGATACCTTATTTATGATTATCACAGTTAGATTCTTAGTTCATTTAATATTAAGACTTTCGCTATTGTGTATTTATTCTGATTATGGTTGTGGATGTGTATGGTTTAAATTAAAGGACACAGCCTATTAGAAATATTGGTTAAACTGTTGGTTTATTAGCGGTTCATCACATCGTTCTGAATAGTGCGAAATTGGGGTGTGACAAGTTTCCAATAAATCCGATCTAAATTCTAGGGGGAAAAGAGAAAAAAGGAAAGGGAAAGAGAGGAGATAGAGAGTGGGAGCAATAGGACATACTGTAAGCGAGATATGGTGGTAATTCAGGTATGGGGCGTTGTGCGGATCGCAACCCCACTAACCCAGTCCCAACACTTGTGTATTGATTTCTCTGCCAGAAAGAAGGCAATCAGAGTTATGTGCGTTCGGTTTTTCGGAAACCCATTTCAAGGAGTTGCCATACTTCTACGCCTTCTTGTGGTTGCGGAAGCTCTGCTTTGGGTTGGGATGGAATTGATTATAAAATTCTCTCCTAAAGGAATGATCGGATCTCGTTCTTGTTACTGATCATAAAGGAGGAGATAAACAATGGCAGTCGCAGGTTTTTCTTTGCAAAGGAGAAGAGTCCAACATTAGAGATTGGGCTGTTTATGTAATTTTACTAGTTTTTAAAAATTTCAATTAATAACGTAAAGGGTAAAAATGTCTAACGCTGATTTCTGTCACTTTCGTCCGTTACTTGGGTGTAGTTGATGTTTTTTGAAAAGTGTGGATAGTAGGTGATGTTTTTTGAAAAATGTGGATAGTAGATGATGTTTTCAAACTATTTTGGGTGATAGTTGATTTTCTTTTTTAAATAATTAATTGATTTTTTTTTAAAAATAATCTATTATTTTAAACTAATAATCAAGGTAATTGGCATAGCTTATTTTTGCACCCACCCCAATAGTGAAGGCATATATTATGCCAGTTTTAATTGGTTGTACTCGGTTTTATCGAGTAATCGAAGGTTTTATAGTAAAACAAAAACCAAATAGATTAACTTTGGTTCGATTTGGCTCGATTTTTGTGTAAAATTTGTCTTTTAGTGTTCTATTCCTTTAGTTGTGATCCAATGATGGAATTCACCCATTATGCATATCAATGTATTAAAATGCACACTAGATGAACTTCGCCAAATCCTTCTAATGACAGGACACGACTTGGTTTCTTAGTTTCGTCTCAGAATTTCTGTTTTAGTTAAATGACTCAGATTTTTTGTTTTTGGTAAAAATGATTCAGAAGTTTTTTTTTTTTTTTTTTGGGTAAAAAAAGGCTCAAAATGGACACCTTGGTAAATGTATAATTATTTCCTCAGCCCCGATTCAATAGATTCTCTAATAGCTGTTGTTTTATCAGGCTCTACATAATCAACGGTGAGCCCTAGGTTTTATTTAATATTTAGGGGTGAGAGAGAGAAGTGGTCGACGGCGTTGTCGAGGACTCGAGGAGGTTGGAAAGAGGGATGCAGATCATCGGCGAAACAGGTACTGATCACAACCGGCCCGCTCCTCCTCTGCTCCTCTACTTTCCTTCTCACCTAAACCCATTTAGGGTTTGGGTCTTGAGCTCAGCTCACTTGTTGAAACACTTGGATCAGCCGAACTTGGCTCACTCACTGTCGTACCACTCCGGTACATTGTTTAGAACGATCATTATCATCAATGTTAAAGAAAAACTAGAATTCAAGTATGTTTCTTTTGATCATGAATGAAATATCAATTGATAATGATTTATGGTTGTACGATAACATCAGAATTTAGTAAAAAATAATGAAAGTGCATAATTTGCATTACAAATGTAGGAAATGGGAAGATTTAAAGATTTTTTTTTGGACGCAAATTAATAATTGATCTCTTTGAGATTTCTTCTGTGTTGAGTTAAGATTCGAAATTTTTTTTGGCGTGTGTGTGAAGATTCTTTACAAATTTGACAGTAGTTAGCTTTATTCTCTAGCTTAGGTGGTTCAGATTCTGCTTCACAGTTGGCAGTTTGTGGTTTTAAGAGAACCCTGTTCGTTAGAAATAGGATTCTGAATATGGTTTAATCTTTTTTTTTGTATCAATTTTATTGGACATGTTTGATCAGCCATCTAAAACTGATATATACAATTACTATTTCTAAATTATGTAGGCATATCGTTAGTGGTGTCCGGATTTGAATTTTAAATGCGGGGGAATCTTCAAGGTTAGCAAAACTGTACATTGGTTTCTGTTCGGGCATGGAAAGTATTTCCATTAAATTGCATTTGAATTTTGTAACATTGGCAGCAACTACAGCCCAACGAGCTCTGTTTCATGGGTTCAGATACGGGGATTGGCTCCGATATTTGTTGAGAGAGTTGAATTTCCTCCTGTCCCCCAAAACTTAAGACGTGAGGATATGTATCAAAAATGGGTAGGGGGACTGCAATCTTTGTCTTTGCCCTTTTTGTTGGCATGGGTACTTGGGGTACATGAAGTGTCTGGGTAAAAGAACCTACAAGCCAATGAAGGTGCAGATATTGCATTCAACTCCCAAACATTAATTGAGACATCTCAATCTTCAATTGGATAAGAAAATTGAATTGGATCTAATACTTGTCTTTTCAACTAGTGAGTCATTCACGATAATTCTGGATATGTAGATTCATTAAGCTGAACCAGTAAACACCAAAAAATTTCCAAAGTACTCAAGATAACAGATTCAACAAAAAAAAAATAAAAAAAATCCTTCAAGTTTCATTGCAAGGCTCAAACAGTGGAATCAATGCCTATAGCAGACTCCCCAATGATCACCCTAAAAATGCATCTAAACTAGAGTTCCTTTATATACTATTTTTTCCCTCCTCCCTGTTAAAGGCCATTTGATGCTCTGTGTAACTGAGTAAAACCTAATACAATAGAAGACAAAGATTTGAAAGAAGAAAGGAGAGAAGAAACCGATAATGATCTCCTCCTCACAGAGTACTTTATTTATAGATAAAGAAAGGAACTCTTAAAGAGAGTCCAAAATACAATAGCATAGAGTCCAAGTAGGAATTGTTAACTTAGAGTCCAAGACAAAGACTGAAAAATAAATAAGATAAAGATAAGACTGAAAATAGGATAAAGACACCCACAATCATAACCAGCCTAGGTATCGCCTAGATAACTCTAAGCGACACCTAGACTATCGAACCAAAAGTCGCAACTCCCCCTCAAGCTGGAGGAGGGGAATAGATATCACCAAGTCCTAGCTTGCAACAATTTTGAAGAACAACAGTCTTGAACAATGCCTTTGTAAACATATCACCAAGTTGAGAGTTGAAGCTGATGAAGGGAGTAGATATCTCATTATGCATAACAACATCTCGAACGAAGTGACAATCAACTTCAATATGTTTGGTATATTCCTTGAATACAATATTGCTCGCAATATGAATGGTAGTCTGATTATCACAATACATAGGAATAGGTTGTGTAATCGAAAAACCCAGCTCACTAGGAAGATTCTTTACCCACATTATTTCTTCCGTAGTCTGAGCTATAGCACGGTATTCAGCTTCAACACTAGATCTTGCAATTGTTGTGTGCTTCTTGTTGCACCAAGTGATAAGATTGCCTCCAAGAAATGTACAATAATTAGTAGTAGGCCAGAAATTATCATCGGCACCAACATGATGATAAGTAGAATGAAAACGGAATATATGGTGGGTTATTTTGGCCACACAAGGATGGATAATGAGGTGGTAAAAATTGATGAGAAGTAGATACCGCTAAGTGTCTATTTTAGGAATTCAGACTCTATTATAAATACAGAAGGTGATATTGAGGATGATGTTTTACAGATGATTAAAATATGATGGTTGAAGTGGAGAGGTGCGTGTGAAGTACAATGTGATTGGCATATTCCATTAAAATTTAGTGGAAAATTCTATAAGACAGTCATTCGATCGGGTATGATGTATGGTGCGGAATGTTGGGCAGTTAAGAAGCATCATATAGATAAACTAATTTAGTGTTGCTGAGATAAGGATGTTGAGATGGATGTGTGGAAAAACTAGAAAGGATAAGGTAATGAATTGTATTAGAGCTGATTTGGGAGTCTTGCCGATACACAATAAGCTACAAGAAAGTCGTTTGAGATGGCATGATGCCATTAGATGTTTTGGTATGGAGGAGTAATTTGATTCAGATCGAAGGATCTAAAAGAGCCAGGGGCAAACATAAGATGACTCTAGGTGAGGTGTTGAGGAAAGACATTCATAGCTTAGGACTTGTTTCAAGTATGAAATCAAACAGAGCTGATTAAAGGGAAGAATCCATGTAGTTGACCCCATTGAGTTGGGATAAGGCTTTGTTGTTGTTGTTCTTCTTCTTCTTTTTTGTTGCTACATTATCAGCTTGTTGAATGTGATTTCGAAGGTTTGAGTATCTCTTTCCAACAATATTTTGCAATTTGTTTGGGGTTTTGTAATTATCAGTTGGAGTTTCTGCCATCTTGGTCCACTGATTCCATGATGCTGGAAATTTGAGAGGCATGTGTTTAATGGGTCCCAGCTATGATTGTACTGCACTGTAGAAGAAAACATAAAATAGGTTTCTCTCTAGGGTGATCTTAGAGGTCAGGTGGTTGTCAATCAGATGTAAATGATGAATGGAGAGTTATGAATAGGTTACTAAGTGAAAAATATTAAAGAAAATACAGAAAACAGAAATTAAATCAAGCTGAGTGATTCAAATATGGATGCTGGACAAAAAAGAAAGTATGGAAACTCATAATAATAAACAGGCTTGATTATAGTAAACAGTCTTAATCAAGCCAAGTACAAAGTCCTTTAACTAAATTTAGAGATTAACTGCAGAACTTGAAATCCGAATAAAGCTACAAATCTAATTGGTTGAATAGTGGCAGAAAGTCATGTCAACAGAGTTGGATAAATAGAGATTAGAAGGAAAAAAAAAACCTGGATTTGTTTAGGTGTCGACAGTACCTATGAACAGCAGCTTTGAGAAGAAGAACAGATGAGGACTATTCACCATGAACAGAGACTAGGTTCGACACTTTGATAACCCTTTGGAAGCAATAATTATCAAGGCCACCTAGGCATTGCCTATGTTCCAAGGCGGATTTCTAGGTCCTAGGAGACTGGCCGGCGGCAGCCTAGTTGTCTAGGCACCCAAGTCCCAGAAACCGTCAAGAAAAGGGGGGAAAAGGTGGAGGGGTGGGGGTGGGGGTGTGGGTGTGGGTGTGGGTGTGGGTGGGTGGGTGGGTGGGTGGGTGTGTGTGTGTGTGGGGGGGGGGGTAAATGGAAAGAAAAGCAGCTTCCCTGAAACCGACCTAGGCGGAACTAGCAGAACTGAAACTGGATTTGATTCTCCCTGCTCCCGTTGTCTTGTGATGTCAAACTCAGAAGGATGAGTTGACATCAGTCATGGAACAACTCCCTAAAATCTAAGGTGGAACTGAGTTGAATCAATGGTGCTCTCATGATTTCTTATCAGCCTAGATGTACCTTCTAGAACAGAATACAGCTGAAAGAAATTTGTAAAGAAAAAAAAAAAATCTAAGGAGGAGATGGGATGTATGTACGTAGTACTCTGGCTGCAACCACCAGCTCCACCACCTATTCCGCTGTCAACCACTTTAAAAGAGGAGGAAGCAGTTGTTAAAGTATAAGATCAAAGCAGATTTTTAATTTTATACATCACTTTTCATATTTACAAGTAAAAGAAACAAAATTTTCATTTGAAGTATAAGCACCTCCTAAAAATTACATCTTAAAGGAAAGAATTGTCATATTTTACATCTAGTCACCCTTTTTTATACATGCAAGCCTTAGTCACCTAGGTACCCGCCTAGGCGCAATGGTGCCTGGCTACTGCCTAAGTTCTCCATGGCACCATGACAACTATGTTTGGAAGAGAACCATTCTTACCCATAAACCACACAACCATTCCATTATTAAAAATTAATATAGTAAAGCTATTTATAGCCCAAATCCTTATAATCTTTTTGGACCAAGTCCTAGTCTGAATTGGAATTTGAAACCTAAAGAGATATTACTTTAATGCGATACTGGAAAGTGGAACGTGGAAACTAAACTTAAGTTGACTTCAGTAACTTGTAAAAACTTCAGTCAAATCCCTGTTGGACTCAAAATAAACTAACCACCCATTGGACAGGATTGGGAATTCCCAATTAAGCAAGAACTTCAAATACTACTTTGATTAGGGCCCACTTAAATAAAACTGAATTATGGAAATAATAGCCAATATGTGGGATCAACCAGTTGATAATGCCAGAAAAATGATGTCTGCAGCCGGGCAGAAATCTGTCATGCACTTCTGTCCCTCATAAGATCCCCTAAACTTCCCATCATTGACCAAACTATCCCGATGTACAAAATACAGAAATGCCCCAGATGCTAGATGGAAAAGGAGTGGCTTTCTAGCATCACACTGAGGATAGGACCAAATGTTGTGGCCCTTAGGAATAATTGAATCTTCATAGGAAAGTTCTCTCTCTCTCTCTCTCTCTCTCTCTCTCTCTCTCTCTATCTATATATATAGAGAGAGTATACCTAAAGGCTGCTTCTTTTTGGTAGCTGACTATAAAGTCCATTGATATTTCAAAATGCATTATACGTTTTGGCCTTTTGGTTGTATATGCAGAAGCTTAATGAGGATCACATGATCCATGATGAGGATACAATCAAGAGTTGCTGCCCATTAGTACAATTGATCTTCATCGGTAGCTTTTAAACACTTCCACGTTAATAAGGAAAGGGAGAGGAGTATACCTAGAGCGTCCTTGTGGGATCTGACTGTAAATGTAAGATCCACACCCAAAATCCCAGATTAATTTGGATTTTGTCTGATGACAACTCTTACCATTGCTGACACCATGGATTCTGAGCCAGCATAGTCCTGTTGAGTCCATCAAACTCCTACATTGTAAGTGCACTTAACCTTAGAGTGCTAAACTTAATTATACTATGCACATGATCAACACATGATCCACACATGAGTGCCTTGAAACCCATGAAGGATAGGAGAGAAATTGGGGAAAATACGGGAAAGATCTTGCAATTTTGCAGCCACCGGATGATGCCCACCAATTGCTCCATTAACCGGTAGCATCAACCGGTAGAGGTCTGCGAGTAGAAATATGCTCCTTTTGCTGTGGGGTCTACCCGTGCCACGTGTGGATTTCGTATGACTTGATAATTGACCTAGTGGTTAATACTTATAATTAAATATCTTCGGTCTTATAACATGGGTTGACCCATTGGCATAGTGGTTGAATCAAGATGTGGGTTTAGTGGAGGTCACATGATCAAACCCCCACAAACACAAAAAGAGAGACCTTAATTATGTTTTTTTTTTTTTTTAATATTTTGATTAGCCACTTCGCAATAGCTTGACATGTGGCTAAATTTGGGAGCCAAGATTACAATCTTCGAAGTATAATGGAACTAGGAAAGAGGGAAAGGAAATAAGGAAATCTGGGAAACGTGGAAAGGAGACTATGAGGAGAGATAGGAGATCTCTCCCAATTCGTAGGAGGATGCCATGTGGCAAGTAGATTGGTGGAAGGGAGAGAATGAGATTAGATGTGAGTCGGAGATCATCCTCTAGTTCATAGGATGTTGCCAAGTGGCAATAGAGTTGAAGGCCACTACCTAAGTTACCAAAGTGAGAGAGGACTCCTTCCCCCGTAGGAGTCTTACCTCCCATTAAAACTCCGTCACGTTAGAGACCCCATAACTCAAAGAAAAGAAAGAAAAAGAGAGAGAAGAGACCTAAATTTGGATCTAGAGAAAGGGAGAGAAGAACTCCATCCTTGGGAAGACTTTTTGGAAGAGCTGCCACAATTAAAGGACTTAACATCATAGAGAAGCATTGGAAGACTTGATTTGCGACCTTAAGGTAAGGCTCTACTTGTTCTATCAATTTTATTCCTTGATGAGGACTCTGTCCTCATGAAGCCATTAATGGTCAAGCAAGTAAGGGAAGGAATTCATTGGAATTTCATGTCCAGAACTTGAAGAAGAGTAACAAAGTCTATGAGGCTTATATCCTTATGTTAAGATGGTAGGACACCCCTAGACAAGGGCCCTGATGTTCCCCAACTAGTGGAGTGAAATCCCAAAAGAAACGGGAAGAAAGTGAGAAGTTCAGACTAAGAAAACCACGCACCGGTCGATCCCACTAGTTGCAAAATGCAACCGGTAGAAGCAATCGGTGGCTGACAGAATGGTCTATTAGCTCCCACCGGATGATCCTACCGGTCGACACATCAATCGGTAATATCAACGGTGGTTGACAAAGTCTATTGTCATGATTCTATAATGGTCCTGGAACCCACCGGCTGATCCATCAACCGGTGGCAAGCAACTGGTAGAAGGAATTTTATAGAGTGATTGTGATTCCTTAAAGGCACCTTGAGATATTGTGCAATTGCTAACTACAACTCGAGTACAACATGTTTAGGTAAAATTCTTGGGTAGTTATACAGGGAAACTCACATACTAACGGAGTTCTATTTGCAAGCCCCCTCAAGGTGAGTGGGTTGGACCTGATTTATTTTATGGAATGTTTTATATAACTATCTTGTGTGGTTATGCATATCTTGTAGTTGCACGGGGAAACTCATCCTCGTAATGAGGGTTTTTGCCTGAGGTAGTGAGGCAGTGCCCAAGATACTATTTGTAATTTACTTATACTTGACTTGATTAAAATGTTCATATTCATTATTGTCTGCTTGCATGCCCTGATCCCCTCACTAAGCTTAGTGAAGCTCACCCCCACGATCATGTTTCTTTTCAGATTTTTTTTTTTGCATGTTACTCTGTAGCTGATTGTGCGGATGCTCCGTGCGGTGTGGAGGATCCAGCTTCAAAGGCTTACAGTGTTGTGTGTTCCTGTGATACCTGTGCCTAAGGAGGCCAGGCTTGACCGCTTGAGTTCCATTTACTTTATTGTTGGACTTGTTGCCCACTTATTTTGACGTACTTGGTCACTTGGTCATACTATTTGAGGATTACTTATGTTATGTCTTGAGTATCCTTGTGAAACAGATAACACAGTTTAATTATAACTATCATTAGAGACCATCAATTTGTAATTCCCCTAATATTATATCAAAGTTTTCCACTTTTTACTGTTTTACTTTGATTTTCTGGTGGTTTTTCGTGGTTGTATGATAACCGATAAGATTGTGTGATGTGGTGACACCAAGGAATCAAGTATCGTGTATCGGTACTGTATCGGTTAGCTGAAATTAAGAGACGTATCGTATCGTATCGTGGATACGGTGGATACGCATGGATACACATAGATACGGGACAAGATACGCACAAAAATGATGAAGGAACATACAAAACACAATTTTAAAGCATAAAAACACTATAATTAGCAACATTGAGAAAGAAAAGGTTTCTTGCATCATGGATACACATAAACTCCTAACCGAATACCCTACGTATTGTAAAACAACAAAAAAATATACAGAATCATGCCTTTTTATTAAAATCGATTTCTAATCCTATTGGAAACAATTTTCCTTAAGAAGGCAAATAAAACCAAAAGCTACCTCTTTAGTAAATACCCATCTCAGTGGAAACAAACACAAACATACCAAACCCTTACCATTTTTTGTAGTTTTCCCTACAACCGAGACTGACATTAAGAAAAAAGTAAAGGAAAGCAAGACCTAAAACTTAACAAAATAGTAGAGGAACATTGAGATCAGAAGAAAAAAGAACACACATCATGGCATAGAAATCAAATTCATGGAGTCATGTACACCCCACAGAGAATCGACAAACAACAAGGATGTAAGAAAAGGAAAGAAAAAAAAAAAGAAGAAAAATATTTGGGCCTTAACTAGTATAGGACCACCTATATCTTTGATCTGACAACAAATTTTTCCTTAACAATAAAAAAAGTTGATTCATAAAAAAAAATAGGTTAGAGTCATGTACATATTATTGTTATTGTTACTGGAAAGACAAATCAAGACCAAAACAGGGAATCAATGAATAGAAATTGAGAGAGAGAGAGAGAGAGAGAGAGAGAGAGAGAGAGAGAGAATAGTCAAATTTTACATGAAAAAAAAAATATTATCTGAATTATATTTCTATTTTTTTAACCAGAAAAAAAAAAAAACTTCGAAAATTATAACTGAGAAGCAAAGATGATAGATCAGTGGTCTATACATCTTATATAAATAATAGAGGAGGAAATGATTAATTTTTGAAAAAAAAAAATTCAAAATTTCTTCTGTTCTTTCAAAATTCCTCAAATCAAACCTCAAATCAGTGTTTAAATCCATGCATATAGCATACATTCATCAAATAAGACCATAGTTCGTTGATTCATGAGAAGAAACAACACAAAAATCGATTTATTATGAAAAAATTTGAAATTGAAATTCATACCTTTAGGGTTTTTCGCCCTTGGAGCTTGAAGAGATGATTTCAGGCTCTAATCTTCACAAAAACCCAGTTTGATGCTACCTTCGTTGTCATTTTAGGGCTAAGAATCAAAGCCCTAAGGTTTTTTTGGAAAAAAATCAAGTTGCAGAGGAGTATTGAAGCTTCAATGGCTGTCGGCTTTTGAAAAAAACGCAAACAGGGTCTGTTTTTGAGTAGTATCGATACTGCTCAACACTTAAAAGGCTGTATCGACTAGTATTAAGTGTCAAGCAGTATCGAGTAGTATCGGGTTCGATACTGGTCGATACGGGTTGATTTTTCTTCTTTAAAAAAAAAATCAAAATTAAAGTGTATCGATGCGTATCGAGCCGTATCGGTGCGTATCGAGAGTATCGAGCCGTATCGGTTTGATACGGCTCGATATTATACTTTTTTTAAAAATGAAGAGACGAATCGACTGGTATCGTATCGACTAGTGTCGATACCGATACGTATCGGCCGATACGGTGCATATTGTGTCGATACTTGATTCCTCGGGTGACACTGTGTCAAGATCTTGGTGGTTGGTTGGGACGGCGGTAAGCGTCCTAGCCATAGCCGGTGTTCGGAAAATGGGGTTTAACAGTAAAGATACCTGACTTTATGGAACGATCTGGCTGATTCAATTTATGCCCGATGTGGAACTTCCAAATTATAAACCCACCCTTAAGAATAGGTTTCCATATGATGACATCATTTTGCCTTTTCAAATAAACTGGTAGCAGGGCTTTTTATTAGATGCCAACCTATAGAGTTTGAGGACATAGTCTTGCAAGTTATGGCCAGATTTCATGAGAGAGAGATTTTGAGACCATCAATTATATATTGAAAGGAGACTTTTTTTTATACTGCCTTTCCAGAATCCAGCCCTTCTTGACTGATGAGAAGTGGAGGTTCATCACTTTCTTGGTACCACTATATTTGAGTTCACCTGCTATAATAGAGGCTTTGAGGCCATGTACACTTCAGTTCATGTATGAGGAGTGGAAGTTTATTCCTTTTGTTGGTACCAGTATACTTGAGTTCACCTGCTATCTATGGAGATAGAGGTTTTGAAACCTAGTACACTTCAGTTCCATAAGTTGAGAGAGGACTTTATTTCTTATAGTGCCTTCCCAAAATCCAACCCTATGACTGATGAGAAGTGGAGGTTTATCCATTTCATGGTACCACATATGACTTAAATGGTCCTGCAACAAAAGCTGCTCTTTTCTTGCTAAGATGCAGCAAGGCACATAACCACTTAACAAGGGATATCTTTTACATCTCAGTATTTCTTCTCAAGACTAAACCACCCAACTCCTAAGAAGATGAATCGACTACTAACTCTCTGTTAACTGAGTAGAACAGGGATTCATCCCTCTGCCCTTTCTTTAAGAAGTTCTTCTGGAGTTATAGGGATAGGGAATGTGTAGGAAAACTGAAATAGCTATTTTCCCTTTAATAACTGTTAAAAAAAAATTTAATGGCTACGTTTGGAGGGGCTTGTATTTTTTTTTTTTAGATGTTTTGAGATACAATATGATTCAAAATGAACATCATAGCATTTCGGTTGGCATGACATAAATATTATGTCATGTAAATTTCAACTAGAACATTTGTTAATAATTATATTCCTGTTATTTTGTGCGGCACCTGTGCATCTGTAGAACTGGAAATAGTCAATATTTTTAGGATAATACACGTTTAAAATGTAGAACAGTGAATAAAGCTGAACATAAAAGGGCAAGCTTCAAGATAACTATATGTTGAAATGCATCTAACTCATATTCATTTGAAGGAAATCTATGTTTAGCCCCTAACCAAATGTAGCTGGGTTGCATAAATGATGTGGAGGTGCAATCTTTAGTCTGAAGTTGTCAGAGGTTCAAAATGGAGATTTTCATTGTTTTGTAGTCTCTGAGTGTGATACCATTGTAAGTCTCACTTGCAATATCATTATAAGCAATTTAAAATGCCAATAGAATTATTGTTGGTCAGCTGAATTACTTGTTGCACCTGCCCTCATATCTTTGCATTCACACCTATTATTTCAACCATGATTTTGCTTGACTACTAGGGCTGTGGTTGGGTTCTAGTAGTAATAGTAGCAAACAGTATTGCACATATTTTTTATTTGGGTCATGCACCTATAAAACTAAACTGGACATTGTAGATCCAATCTCTACACCAGGTGACCTGGGTTAACGCCATGATGCAGGTAACTTAGGAGGAAAGGTAGAGTCTTCAGTTGTATCTGTCCATGAAGTTAAAGAAGTTGCTCCTGTTCCCAATCCACAGGCTCAACTTGAAGAAAATGGTAAGTATTTAGGTATTTTTCCTTATTTAGATGTTCTTGGTATTCATTCATTTCCCAAAGAATCTTCATATTGATAAGCTTCTTATCTGCTGCGTTTAAAAACATTCATGTTGCATTATCTTGGATCCATTGTCAATGAAACATTTATACTGCTCTCCTGCATCTATATTATTGTTTCTATGTGTACGAACTCCACAAATTCTTAGGAGGTGTTTGGCTGCAGGAGTGCCTATCCTTGGGATAAGATGAATAATGTGCAACCCATTGTTTGGCTTCCAGGAGGAATAGGTGAGAGGGGATTGGCTTCCATTCTTGTAAAAGTTGTGTTTCATGAAAACAAAGAGCCTGTTTTCTGATTACAAAGTCGAGGAGGTGTTCCTTTAAGAATATTGCGGCCGGTCATACCTTAAGATGTGATTTCAGAGTCAACACTTCATATTTTATAAATGAGAGGATGCTTCCATTATCATTGTACTCATATTTAAATGCAAGTTGATCTTCCACTTGTGATACAGGAGTCAATCTTTTTACATAATTCAATTGAAAGCACTAATTTTATGTATAAATAACAATTTATATTAAAATGTTGAAAAGGGGAGTGGACCTAATAAAGCTGTGTTTGGTATCATTTTTGTTTTTGATTTTTATTCAAATTTATAGTTTTGAAGGGGTTTGGCATAATTTATGAGTGTTATTTATGAAAAATAAAAATAAAAATAAGTCAAAATTCAAAAAGAGGTCTCAACCTCTTTTTGATTTTTGGTCAAAAATTATTTTTGTTGTGTTTTGCGCAAAACACTTAAAACATGTGTTAAAATAAAGGGAAAAAGAATTAGTTTCCTTTTATAAAACCACCTAAATCAAACCCTCAAGCACTCTTCTCATTGAACGAAAGAAAGCACGCGAGACCGCAACCGTCCTAGAGACGGCTCTGACGGCGACGACGACAATGACGACAATCATTCTAACGGAGGCGACGTCGTTTCTCCAAAGACGGTTCCTGGTTTGATTTCTTTCCATAATCCCTTGACAGAGGAAGAGGAATAGATGCTCCATGATAGAGGAAGAAGAAGACTTTCAAAATCATTTTTAGACATAGTATGCCAAATCTGTTTTTCATTCTACCATCTATTTTTATTATAGCTACCAAACAACATTTTATTTTTGAACAGAAATCATTTTCAAAATGATTTTTGTTAAATAGATAAAAAACAAAAACAAAAATGATACCAAACATAACCTAAGTATAGCCTAATTTCAAAATGGGCTTCGAAAGCAATCTAGCTGTACATACAAGAAACTTGTGCACTGTCACGTGTGTTCCTATTACCAGAAAAACCTGCCAAGTTTACATTCTTGAACTGAAGAAATTTAGTACCAGTGGATATGAAGTTTATTTGTCATGCACATATGAACTTTAATGTACCATATTAGCATTAAGATCGCAATTGCAATATTCCTTGTGAGTACTTCAATCAGCGAGAAATGATATTTTCTTGAGATTGAACCAAAGGTACCACTGAACCAAATTTTGACATAATCCCCTGCATGCCAAATAAAACCTGTTGTTGCTTATGTTCATTTCTTCTCATAATTGCAGAAAGGAAAGCCCGGGTTAATGCTGTATGGGAACAACTAAATAAGGGTGCATCGATTAAGAATCCTCAGTTATTTACTAAGCAGCCTGCTTCAGCTGTTAAAAAGATGGAGCAAAAGACTTCCCATGTGAGAGCTCTGTTTATCCTTCTGTAAATACCTGTTCTTAAGAACTGTTTAAATAGTTACTGGCTAGGACCTTGTTTGACCTTCATCTTATTTTGTAGAGTTGCATGACTGCTCTTGGACTGATTCCCAAGAAGGAAGGATCACGTGGGCAAGACCTGCCACAGAATAGACCTAGTGTTTCACAAAACGCTACTAACGAGGAGGCCAAGAAACTTGCTGCTGCTGCCTTAATGGCTGTCAAGAGTGCTACGGCTGCTGCTGTCAATGCTGCCATGAACATGGGAAAGATAGAGGTAAACACATTTGTTCCTGGTTCAGCTGAAGTGACTATGGGTGTTTAATTCTTTCTTTAGTGGGTCATATATGTATATCTAAAATTGTCTTTGGTATGAACTATATGATGCAATTCATGTCAACGTTTTAGATTTCAAAGAAAATTATTAAACCTCCAAATTATTAGATGTTACTTAATTTTGACTGGTGTAGGCCGAGGATAGACAAAGTTTCTGGAGACAATTTTGGGAATGCTAGAAAGTTGGGATTTCTTTTTTATTTTGACCTAGAGTGAAGTTGATGTGGATCCTGAGATTGAAACCATCCTATGCTCTATTCCTGTCGGACCAAAATTTCAATATTTGAGTGATAGTTAATCCAATCTTTGTTTACCCTTAATTTCTCTATTTAGTGCAAGTTTCAATTAGGAGTTTGTTTTGATTTTTCACAAATCTTGAATAATTTTTTTTAAGGTATAGGCTACGCTAGGAATCTATCTGAATATAAAACCATGTTATGCCTTTCTGGCTAAACTGGCCATGTTATCCCAAGATCACTTACCAAATGTGCTTCTTAGGTAGTCTTTGCTGGTATGTGTACATGATAATTTTAAGGGGTCAGATAGCTTGGGATGCCTTGCAGCATGACAACAGACTGCGATCTGTGTTTCTTGAGCATTGGAGAATTGATACTTTCCATGTGTATTCAAAATTACAAAGAAATTTGAAATTAGATAATAAGATAATATTTTAAACTGCCTGATCATTTAGTATGATGAATTGCCAAGTTATTTTAGCTTTAGATAAGAATGAAAAGATGAAGATCCATAAAGATCATAATGATTTGTGTACTTCTATCTTCCTATGAATATTGAATTATAGGCACGTGTAGTGAATTTAGTTTGAGAACTCTTCACAGTTCAAAATATTTGACAATATATCTGTATTCAGTGCTTCCAGTTCGTCAGTGAGGGTGATTTTAATTTGTTCTTACAAATATCTTATTTCATATCACAGATCAAGGAGGTCAGAGATTTCGCTGGTCAGGCGATTGAAGTGACGAAGCTTGTTGATGCTGACTCGAGTGAGGCAGCTGAAAAAGCCAAAGCTTCAGCTGGACCAGTCTCTGCTGTTGATGCTGTTCTTGAACAGATAAAAAAGAAACCAAAGCTCACTGTTCTTGACAAGACAAAAAAGGACTGGGGAGAGTTCAAGGAAGAGAAGGGGTTGGAAGAGGAGTTGGATTCCTACAAGAAGAGCTCAAACCAGTATCTGGATAAGGTTTCCTTTTTGCAGAGGGCTGACTATCGAGAATTCGAGCGGGAACGGGATGCTCGTCTGGCTATGCAAGCCAAGAGGAGAATGGATATGTGAGAGTAACCATAGCTTTCTGAGCAGTTCAGAATGCCAGATTCTATTTGTTGCTCTTTGATGAAAGAAGCGTAGAGGTTGGGGAAATGAGAGAAGTTGGAGATTAGTATATGGAGGTCCATGTTTTTGAGGAAGAAGGCCCTCATATTATTGATGGTGAGTGTCACATAAAGTGCATGGGTATTTAGAGATCCGTCTAACATAGTGTTTTTTGGGTTCTCCTGAGGTCTCTTCTGGAGTTCACTAATTATCAAAATTCAAAAAGAAAGAAATGAGAGAAGGCTATTGTCGATAGAAATCTCAAGTTGCAGATTTTTTATTTATTTATTTATTTTTTTTATTGTTTTACTTTTTCAGGAAGAGGGAGAAGGAAATGATAGTTAAATGAGTCAAGTGACTGTAAAATAAGGATGTCTTTGAAATGGTATGGGTAACTGTGAGGGTCACTGCCGGCAAATCGGCCCTTAGATATTGCAGCCGGGATGTTGGCCCTTAGATATCGCAGCCGGGATATCACATTTGTCTTTTTTTTTTTGGTGAGAGTGGAAAGATATAGGGTCGCCACCTAAATTAGGTTCCTCCTTGGCAGAGAACTCCGATATAAATCTTACCCGCCCATGCTAAGCTGTCAAACTTTGACATATGTACCAGGCCAAGAGTTATGGTTTTGCTTAGGATATGCTCAGCTTTCTCCATGTTGGGCCCATAATTACGGCACAGTTCAAATGAGGATAATATTTTGAAAATAGGTCTCATGTAACTGTATTTTTTTGTTTTTTGGGGGATCTCATTACCATCCATGTTCAATGGATCCCACATTCCAAATGTGGGTCTCATATCACATCGACTGTGAGGGGATCTTAGGGAGGATTCAAGTACATGCAGGTGATCTGAACTCCAATCTTTTAACTGTTGCGTAGTTTCTTTTGAGAATAGTTCACCTGTATGTATTTGTATCATCTATAGGATCCTATCACCATCCATGTCCAGTGGATTCCACACTCCATAGGTGAGTCCTACACCAGATCGATAGTGATGGGATCTCAGGCAGGATACAAGTACATGCATGTGGCCTGAACTCCAATCTTTTAACCATCACGTAGTCTCTTTTGAGAATAATTCACCTGCACGTAATGTATCCTCTCTCTGGGATTCCATCGCCGTCCATGTCTAGTGGATCCTATACTCTAGGGATGGGTCCCACACCACATTGATAGTGATGGGATCTTAGGGAGGATTCAAGTACATGCAGGTGAATTGAACTCCAATATCTTAATTGTCGTGTACTACGTGAGGGCATCGGCCTTCAGGATGAAACCTAATCACGCAAGTCGTCCTGTTGGGAGAGGATGGAAAATAATAGGGACTCCCCACTTAAATTAGGGTCTAAGGCTCAAAGTTGATACTCTAATGCACAAATGGGTGAAATGGTCTGGACAAGATGTTACAAACCCTGATCCACGGATTGGGATCCTCTGTAGTACAGAGGCCACCCTTGTAGTGAGGATCCCATCCATTTCAAAGTGGATCTACATGTATCCCGATGTACTTTGAGTGGATGGGATCCTCACTACACATGTGCTTCACTATAAATGATCTTTTTCCCTAATCCACCCGGTTAAAAAAACTAAAATATATCAACTGCCGCTCCAATACTGATTGCTAAAAATGTGTTTGGTTGCTATTATTAGATGGCAGATGTTTAAGACTTGCTTGGAATATCTTTTTCAGACGGACAGGCCGATTAGAGAAAAAAAAATCTTTCTCTTGATCTAGTTTTTCCAGCTAAAAATGATTTTCATCTATCATAAGATTGAAAAGGCAAATATAAATACTTCTTATGGATAAATTTTTTTTATGTCGTTAAGAGAAGATATTTGTGTCCGTTATCAAAAAACAGAGAGGACATTTAAGTCTATAGACTCTATACCAGTGAATGTGGGGTCATTTTGGGTATCTATCTATTAACTCTCTTCACATTACAAGTTTTATTGGCACTCAAACTTTGCAAGCAAAGATTCTTTCTATAAGTTGTTTTTTTTTTTAATTTATTTAGATTATGGTTGGATATTAAGAAAAGAAAAAAAAAAAAAAAAAAAAAGAAAAAAGAAAAAAGAAAAAAGAAAGAGATAGACATATAAAGTAATCATTATTTCATAATTATTTTTGTCTTATTTAATTTTTATTTTTTTCTGGTATCCAAACATGGCTTTAGTAAGTTTCAACGTAAACAGAGATCACTGTAACAAAATAAATTTTAGAAGGTTGAACAGCAATATTTTGATTAGGACAACTAAATTTGACATTTGTCAAATCTAAAGGAAGTAGTCCTCATGTGGGTCAAAACTTGACTACACTTACAATGCCTTCTTCTTCTCCTTCATTTTTTTTTTTTTTTTTGGCAGTTATCTCTGTTTACGTTGAAACATGGCTTTAGTAAGTTTCAACGTAAAACAGAGATCACTGTAACAAAATAAATTTTAAAAGAAGGTTTAACAGCAATATTTTAATTAGGACAACTAAATTTGACATTTGTCAAATCTAACCGAAGTAGTTCTTATGTAGGTCAAAACTTGACTACACTCACAATGCCTTCTTCTTCTCCATTTTTTTACAGTGTTCTCTGTTAACATGGCTTTAGTAAGTTTCAACGTAAACTAAGTTTCAACGTAAACAGGGATCACTGTAACAAAATAAATTTTAAAAGAAGGTTGAACAGCAATATTTTGATTAGGACAATTAAATTTGACATTTGTCAAATCTAACGGAAGTGATCCTCATATGGGTCAAAACTTGACTACACTCACAATGCCTTCTTCTTCTTCATTTTTTTTTTTGGGTTTTTTTTTATTTTTTATTTTTTATTTTTTATAATTTAATTCAATTTTTTTTATGGGGAAATGATGATCATGTTATTGGTGTAATTATGCACGACATATACTTTCTCTTCCAAACATGTGGGTTTTTATTTATCAATCATTAAGCACTGAATTTTGTATTCTCATTTTTTTTATCATGAAAATTCCATTCCACACTGACAACTTGGCAATTCCCTATCTTATTTATTTATTTATTTATTTAAGGATCATCTAATAATGAGAGTTTTACATAATTTGAAGAAGAAAACGATACGAATTTGACTACATATATGTCCGTTGAGATATGCCAAATATTATTCCTGCTTAGTCTGCAATTGCATGCAGCATTCCTCGTGAGGGTGAAAGGAGAAGCATGCAGCATGAATGACAACTCAGAGGCTTACCTCTTAGTGCTTGCTTCATCAAGCAAAGGTCAATCATCCGACCCAATGGGTGTTTGCATACGACCCTCTCTTTAGATAAACTTATGGCTAATGGCTTCTTTTTTTTAAACGACTCAGGAGGAGGCTGAATAAAGATCAAGGCCAATCCATCTTATTGCCCTCTTCCAACCATTTTTGTAGTGAGCTCGAATTGATCTATATTTATCCATAGCTCTAGGTAACTAGATCTTTTAAATGTTCAACCTTTCAGTTTGGAAACTCTATTTAATTTTTCTTATATTTGGCATGTATTCTTGAAATGTATTATTAAAATAGAGAATTTATTTCTACTATAGAATAAGAATGAGTTACAAAGCAAGGCATATATTTCCAGTCTAGGGTCAAAATGCATAAGGGGCAAACAATCACATTCTATAATGGATCATGTTCTCTTAATGCATTGTATGATTTAAGAACGAGAATACATATCGAACACTGTTTTTGTCATCCCAGATTGTATTCTTGACACAGAATTAGAATGCATACCTAACTTAGCTTACTTTACAATAACCCTTAATTAGGCAATGTTTTGTATGCATTCCCACCCTGAGAATGCGCATTCGTATTCACAAAATGCAATTTTAACTTAAATGTATTCTAACACTCTAGATTAGGACCTCATGTTCAAATTTTCTATATTCTCAACTATACCATTAAAATTTCCAATAATCTTTGTCATTCAAATATAATTAAACAGAATTGAATTTTTTTTAATAATTTCCAAAGCATTATAATTAAGGGCTTTAAAGGTAGAAGCGCGATGATCTAAAGTTCAACAGATGATTAGATGATGAAGAGAATATTTTCTATGCATCTGGGCATGGACTAGTTGAACTATTATATGTCCATTCTAATTGGCATCTGGAGAAGGATAATTTTTTTTTTCTTCTTACGCCTATTTAAGGAAGGATTCTTACAAATGGAAAACTTGAAAACCTCCTTCAGACCATAGGAAATCATCATCTAGTTTTGTTTTTTGTTTTTTTTTTTGAGGATTTGGGTTGGGGTGGGGGAGGGGGAGGGGGTGTCAGTTTAATATATTTGTTATATACACCCGACTTAATTAACATCCTTATGATATGCTAGACCAAAGTACGTATATAATTAAATCATATAATAGGATCAGATTATGTGATACATCATTACACACCAGTTTCAATTATAAAAGCCAAATATTGAAACCCCAAGATGAAACAACATGTCGATTTTGAAGAGTATGTGAAGCTGCAACACTAAAATGGTTGACTTTAGAGGTGATGTCAAAAGCAATGTCACTCAAAATGTGAGAGAAGGAATAAAGGGTTGTGGTCCATTTCTAATAACAACATGTCGATTTTGAAGAGTATGTGAAGCTGCAACACTAAAATGGTTGACTTTAGAGGTGATGTCAAAAGCAATGTCACTCAAAATGTGAGAGAAGCTAGGAATATAGGGTTGTGGTCCATTTCTAATGTTCTTTTCCCACCAGATGTAGTGCACAGTAATATTAGCAAAAGCCATCTAGAAAGCGAGGTTAATATTGAATATTTCTTGAACTTTTTTTTATCCATTGCCATTCGCCCTCAAAGGAGGGGGAGGGGGAGCAACGAGGATCACAATAAGAAGCACCCTTTTTCAAAGATGCAAGGAGAAAGGACAACTGAAAAATAAGTGATCAATATCTTTCACTCTATTGCAACAACAACAACAACAACAATAACATTTAGGAATAGTATATTATGTGCCTCGCAACAAGAAGATTTGAGTTGGAAAAGAGTGAGAGATAGCACGCCACATAGTAAAGCTATGCCCTGAAATGGTGTGCGTAACCCAGGCCACTTTCCACCAAAGCACCCTGTTTCCTTTGGTTCGAACTAGATCTAGGTCGAAGTTGGGGTGAAAAGATTGTTAGACTTAATTGTATCTTTCAAGGTTTCAATCAATTCATTACAATGATTTATCCCAGTTAGGGTTCAGTTAATCCTAATAATCTCCATACAATACGTAGAACACAATAAGAAACAATTTAATCAATGTAAAACATACCTGTTCGTAGAGATTGATTTCTACCTGATTCCACACTTTGGTTTGAGTCTTCCACAGTTCACTGAAGATCCCCTTTTAATCTCTCTACGTATGGGAGTAGAGAGAGGAATTAACCATTTGGGTTGCAAGGACTTTGAACCTAGTATTTATAATAGAAAAAAATTTCATCTACACCCCATCAAGGATTGCTAACATCATCTACACCCACAAAATTGTAAAAACATTACCTAGGTCCACTTAATTGACAAAAATCACTAAAATTGTTGAAATACAGTTTTACCCCTCATATTATAAATTGAAAATTTTAAAAATTATGTTGTTTTACTAATTTGACCTTCAAATCAAATTTATATTTTCTCTCATTCTTTCCTTTTCACTCTCACCCAAACCCAAACCCCAAACGTTGGAGCTCCCAGTTTGGTGTTCCGATTTGATTCCCTAAATCTTGTTTTTTCCACGTTCCCAACAGCTCAGAGCAGGAAGAGTCTCTATTTACCTGCTGAAATCCAAAAAAAAAAAAAATAAAAAAAAATCATCTTTAGCAATTAAAAAAGAGGAGAAAATAGAGATGGAGAAGTTCCAAAAGAAGAAGACGTCTGTAAGAGCTTTAATCTGTAGTGTAAATGTAAATAGTCACTTTATTTTTTCTAAATGAAATAGCGTTTTCACATGGTAACAGAGCAGGTTTCTGACTCTTTGTTTTTCATTTCTTGATCTGGAGATCTTCAACTATTAGCATTTTCTCTTTGATCGTTCATCTTCGATTGTTCCGGCAACGTTCTTCGTCTTCGATTTTTTGTTTTTCCTGCAAACGATAATTCTCTTATCTCTCAATTCAATTTCTCTGTTCAATTTCTTTTCTTCGGTCATTCTTTCTTTTCTTCGGTCATTCTTTCTTTTCTTGTTCTCGTTGTTGTTCAATTCATTGTTTATCTGAAAATTTTTCTTTAAGATTTGAAATTTCTAAGTGGTCATTGCTAGTCATACGAATTCATTGTTTCTTGACAGTTTTCAAACTTTCATTGTCCTCAAAATTTCATTGTTTTCTTGAAAGTTTTTTTGAATCTAGGGTTTACGAATTCAGTTTCAATTTCTTCATTGTTTCTTGAAAGTTTCATTGAATTGATTTTGGATCTGTGTAGAACAATCTTGGGTGTCTTCTTCTTCTCCTCTTGGCTTCTGCAAAACCCTAGTGTCGAAGCGGATCTGCCGGATCATTCTTCTACTTCCGGATTGATTGTCCCACCAAATCATTCTTCCCTTCTCATAGACTTAAACCAGGGCAAACATCACCAAATCATCGTTCCTTACTTTTTATTTTTTCAGTTTTGGGTTATCACTTCTCATCCATCAAACTCATAGAAACTTCCCCAGCAATTTCAGTCTTCGAATTTCTTGATTTCTCTGGTGCTTCGAGATTTCTTGGTATTGATTGATTTGCAGAAGAGAATGATAAATACCTATTGAAATCTGAGAAGGAATGAGAAAATGAAGAAATTCAGATTAAAATGAGTTTTGAAAATCTAGATGGAAATCTTGGTGAAATCTGAGAGATGATATTGAGGTTTAAAAAGATTGAAGAAATTTGAAATAATAAAAAAAAAATCAAAGAAAACTGAGATAAAACCCGGTGAACCAAGAGATCTAAAAAATGAAAAGAAGAATGAAAATAGAGTAGAGATCATGAAGAAAACAAATCGAAAGTCCCAAAAATCAAACCAAAATCTGATCTTGGAGCCGTCCACCCTGTTGAATCTCTCCACCCGAACCCCTCTATGTTGAGTCAAGGAGACCTTCACAGTCACCGGCGAAGAAGAAGATATTAGAGATTTTGGGGTTAGGGTAAAAAATCAAATAAAGGGTATATTGGTCTTTTTAACCTACCAAAAGGGTATTCTTGTCTGTCAAAAATTCCAATCCACCTGACGTCAACATCTAACGGGAATCAACTGACGGAGTGGACTTCTTTGATTACCACAGCCAAAGCTTTGGGGTGTAGATGAAATTTTTGCATTCTTGTGGGTGTAGATGATGTTAGTGATCTTTGATGGGGTGTAGATGAAATTTTTTCTTTATAATATTATACTAAACCCTGAACCACCCCCACAATAGACCAGGTTGATTTATCTCTATCCCATGACCAATCAAACCAAAACCGGTCAAATATATAATGCAAACTCCCAATAGTCAATGGGTCCGGTAATTTATCAAGCCCATAAGATAATTTTTTACGATCTCCTACTTGGATTAGATTAATTACAAAATCATTATTGATCAGTGGAGCCATGAAATTCCATTATCCAACAATTCATCATAAAAATTTCATCCAGCCATCAACCCTACCAGTGTCAAATAACAATAGAAAATACACCTCAATATACAGCGTCTAACTTTCTATCAGTCACATACAAAGATCTGCTTGACAGCACGAACCACTTAGAGGCAAATAAATGAGTCCAAACTTTGATTAACTTACGATTCCATTACCTTAAAAACCTTATAGGTCAATGCACTTTGATATTATCCAACTCATAGGTAAACAACCTCCAGCTTGTACTAATATCACATTTTGATTTACTGCGTTAGAACTTTGATATGTCATAAGAGTAAGTAAACTAATAACAAATGTTATAGACCATAAAATCCACAACCAAAATTAGTAATCATATACAAGCAAATATCAGATCTCCCACTAACCAAGCATATCTAAAAACTCCCACTGACAAAACCTTTTAACCATTTCCAAGAGTTCTATCTTAATTTGTTTCTATTTTGACTTAATTATCTCAACTCGTACTCAGGTCAACAATTCTCAGAACCCTCCTGCTTAGAAGTCTCAGAATCTTTTCCTTTTGCTAGCTAGGGCTATCTGACTTAACAATTTTGGTAAATCCACCTTTTGAGTTACACTAACAGTAAGCCACAACACTTGCTCTATTTCTCTTCTTTTGATAATGTAAGCCACCTAGATCTGAATATGTTTTTTTGAAAAAGATTAGTGGGTGCCTAATGTATCATTTATTTTGGTCTCCGAGTCTTGGAACTTTTCAGCAATAGCTGATAGCTCCAAAATGCTTTCTTACACTACCATTATCATTAGAACTAGTACTAGTAAGCTAGATCATTAAACTATCTCCCAACCCCCCTTTTTTTTAGAAATATTATGTTTTTCCTTTGGATTTCTCTCAAACAATCTCTTTGCAATATTCTTCATCTAAATATTATTATACGTGACCTCAATGATAATATACTTCACAACCAGAGTACACTACTATAAAAGATACATCTAGGTCAAGCTATCCTAGACTAGTCTCCAACTTTTCATATCATTTCTTATAATTGTTACAGTAAAAAAGGAATAAAAACTAATATACTTGGAATAAAAACTAACAAACTTCCTGGGACAACTATTCTGAGATAAATATATCAGCATATGGTCTAAACACAGTATCAAATAACAGATAAAATAATAAAAGACTCATACACACAATTTATCTGTATTAACAATGTCAAAACACACATATAAGCAAATTTCTTTTCCAAGAGTTAACCAAACTACACACCATCCTTTGGGAAAAATATGTCACGGTCTCCTCAGTGTTTCTGTGCAATGATTACAAAGGAATAATGTGTAATGCCCCGAGCCTAAGGGTGGGATGCCACAAAATACCAGGATCGGTAGGCTTGATGGAATCTAATAGAACTAAGCCTTTTTTTTTTTTTTCAAAATGAATCTCTATTGAAACATAAACAAATAAGTGTGTCTACGAAACAAAAACACAAGCACGAGATTGTCCCAAACTAAGAGTTCATAACTATACATTAGAAACTACCTCGTACACATTTCCCATGAGAGTGAAATACCCAAAAAATTGGGGTATTACTGTATGACCCGTACTTCACTAATCGGGTTTAACTGTGTCATGCTAGGTCTTCCCACCATAGTCGACTCGAGCGGACCAATCATATGAAGGAACCACAAGGCTACGTAAGTGAAAAAATCCAAAAATAGTAAATTTTAGTTATATGGTTGACTGACAAATGTTGTGTAGCCGACCACTCAATCAGAAAGTGAGGACAGTCAATTTTAATTGAGTGATCGCATAATCGACTTTGTGTGGTCAACGTATTCTATGACCACATAGTCAACTACACAAACTCGGAACTGACTCTGAGATTTGAAAACTTTCTAAAATTAGGGGATCTCTTTCCTAGTTGAGAGAAGACTCTATATGAAGGTTTTTCCTCTATATAAAAAACGTCCCTTAATCTCTGTCACTCTTTTGGGATCAATTCTAAAACCTAAATCTAAGAGAAAAAGAGAAGTAAATAAGAGAAGAAGAAGGAGAAGGAGGCTTGGAGAAGAGGAATTGCAGAAGTATTGTCAATCAGTTCCCTTCCTCTACAGCAAGGAACCTAAGGTAAGAAACTTAACTCTGTAGATAATGGGAATAGTTGGATTAAACTCACCCTCATCATGTCGGTGAATGGAACTCAACCTTGGGGCTAAGATCATGAGATCTTCTAGGTGATTCAAAGAAAATTATGGAAATAGGTTAAGGAATACTTGTAGATTGAAATCATCAATGTATGAAGGCCATAAAACGACCCTAGGAGGTGTTCCAATAATGGACTAGAGGTTGGATTGAGAAAGACCCACGAACATAATCAGTAAATTATGTGGTCACATCAGTGGTCAACCACAAAGTGACCAGTGAGTCGACTACAGACTCTCGAGAAGTTTACACCGGGTTGTGTGGTCGCATTAATGGAAGCATGATGCGCTACCACACAGTCGATCACACAATGTATGGTCGACATACACCCGCGACCACTGCATCGACCACTCAATTGCATAAAACTTATTTTTAGGCCAAACTAGATGTTAGACTATTGTAACCTAATACCATCAAACCCTAATCTAAATTCATAAATTGTCTAGGTAGTCAACTAGTATAAGTGAACTTTCAAAGCTTAGAAGAGATCAATACTACGATTAAATGAGAGGAAATAAGACCGAAACTAACTGGATAATAACAAACCATTCTTTCTTTATTTGTCCAATGTTATGATTGATGCCAAGCTTATATGATTATAATGTGCATTTTACATGTCTTCCAATATTATTGCTATTCTTGTTCATGTATATTTACTTTATTGTTTTACTCTATTATTGATGATGATAGGAATAGGCATGTGTTTGTGAGTGTGGTTTGTCACACCCCAATTCTAAACCAACAAGACTGGTGTGATGAACCGTCTATAGACCAACGGTTCAACCAGGATCTCGTATAGGCTGTGCCCATTCGATTAAATTAGATACATCCCACAAGAAAATTCAGAGTAAATAAATGATGCAAAAGTCTTTAATATTAATGAGTATCTGTCAGTGATAACATAATTAAGTATCCAATTATCTCCAATATACCTCAAGACATAAAATAAAGTAAACTAATCAATTACATGTTCCCATAACTAAACAACTAAGATAATAAAAAAACACATGAGTTGCACTCGCACGATGAATCATGCACATCTTCTTCAGCTTCTACGTCCATCGTAGCAACGTGTCCATACGTCGACGCATTCATATATTCTTCAATAGTAGAACCTGCATCAAGAACTAAAAATAATCGACGTCGAAAAGGTGAGCACATATCACAACTCAGTGAATAAACAAAACAATGCAATAAACATATACATGCATTCAATTCATATCTTTGGTCTGGTTTCTAAGTTTGCAATGTGTTATAGAAAGGTTTGGTGCCGTCGCACCTCTATACACGAGTGTGTGAATCCACCCAATGGATCAAACACCATTGTCATCCCATATGCACCCACCATGGAATAGAGATAGAGCTAAAGTGTCCGGATCAAACACCGCCAACACTTCCCCTGATGCCCTACCCATACCAACATGTAAGGCCCTATTGGCGAGGGCTTGTAAATTGGGCTTGCAACTAACCAATCCTAATGCCAAACAGTGTATCCAAGGCCTCATCCCAGCATCCTTCAATACGTCCATAGAGATAGAGCTAAGGCCCCCCGACAAAGTCAGAAATCACACGGTTCGAGACCACCTCCCCTGATCCCCTATGACATAATAGTTCTGCTAAGGTAATGACGATACGACCATGTTAGTGGGCAAGACTTGAGTAGAGATAGAGCTAGAGTCTGGTGATGAGGTCAAATACCATCATGCCACGTCCTCCCCCTGATGCTCCACTCGCATCCAAGACACCAACCACACATATACATTCACATGCCTATTCCTAGCATCATCATCATCATAATGTTATAAATAAACAAAATTAAATATACATGAACAGTAATAGCAAGAATATTGGATGACATGTGAGATGCACATTACAAGCATACAAGCATAAAATCAATCATGGCATTGGACTCAATAAAAATAAATAGTTTGTTAGTAATCAATTAGTTTAGGTCTTGTTCCCCCACCTTTGATCGTTGGTTGTTCCTCTTCTAAGTTTTGTAAATCACTTTTGGACCACTTGGAAACCTAATAAATTTATGGATTCTAAGTTAGAGTTCATATTCATTAATTACAGTGTTTGAATGTCCCATTTGGAATCAATCAGACCTCCCGAAGCTGAGTGATCGCAGGTGTGGCTGCACCTATGGTCTCAGTTTTGCGACCACAAGGTCTGTGTTCGATACGTGTAGTCGCATATCATGCGACCACATCCTCCCTGGAAACTTCCCAAGGACGTGTGGTCGACACATGTGCCTCGTGTGGTCGACCATAGTTGCGACCACACGAGTGTTTGGTTGACTTTCATTCTCAGTCTAATCCCTTCATGATTTAATTCCTTGAACTATCATTAGGGTCCTTCCTATGATTGATCTATGACCTTAATTTCATATTTTTCACAATCATCTACTCCAACCTACTCTTCATGGATTTTTTTGAGTTTTCATCTATGGGTCTCATGGTTGAGATGCTACTTTGAATCAATACTTCCTCCATGATCTATTCTAGGCATTCAATTAATGTAGGGGATATTTTCATACCTTAAACTTGCTGAAGAATCAGAGTTCTCTCTGAATTTCCTTCTCTTAGTCTTCCTCTTCTATTCTCCTTCTCTTCCTCCTCCTCTCTTTCTCTTTCTTTCAGTTTGAGTTCTAAAAGAATGAAAGAGGCTAAGGAATGTCCTATATATAGAGGAAAACCCTCCATATAGAGTCATACTTTAATTAGGAAAGAACCCCCTTCAGATTAGGAAGGTTTCCTAATTTTAGAGTCAATTATACCATCGTGTAGTCGCATGTGGGGTCGCAGGATCCGTCGACCACACGTCCCAAATCTGCGACCACACGTTCCAGACTCTAGTATTCTCATTATTCTGAGGTGTGGTCGACCACACCTGTTTAGGTATGCGATCACATGTAAGACCCGCACTCCATTAACTTGGTTTAACTGTGTTGTGTCAGGTCTTTCCATCATTCCTGGACCAAGTGGACCGAGCTTGTGAAGGTAGATCACAAATCAGGTATAAGAATCGAGTTAAAAACACTGAAAACAGACCTAAGGTCGCATACCTGGGTAGGTATGGTTGACCATAAGGAAACAAAAATCTCAAATCCAGAACCCCACAGTCGATGATTTCAACCCTACGGTCGAAGGTTTATGCGACCGTATGATCGACCGTGAGACTCTAGATCAGACTTTGAGTTTTGGAAACTTTCCTAAACTACGGGATTGCTTTCCTAATTGAAAGATGATTCTATATGTAGAATTTTCCTCTATATAAAGGACGTCTCTCGGTCTTTTTTCACTCTTTTAGAACATTAGTAAACCCTAGAGAAAGAGAAGGAAGAGAAGGAAGAGAATGAGAAGAAGAAAACGCTAAGGAGAGGAATTTGCTGAGAAGAGATTGGTTCTCTATTACAGGAAAATGTATGAAACGAATCTCTAGAGATGTAAACTCTAAAGAATAAGAATTTATGGAAGATAGACAATATCAACCTAATATGATCTATGTGATTTCCTTGAGAAAATCCCAAGGAGAACCATGAGAAGTGAATTTGATGATTAGGGTTGATAAGAAACTACTAATGATGGCCATAGGATAACCTTAGAATAAATCCCATTGAAGATCAGAAGAATTGACCCAGGAAGAACTCAAATTGCATGTAGTCTGTGACCAGAAATTTCAAGGTCGTAGCTATGGTCGACCATAGCATGACCAACATGACCAGAGGATCGACCATAGGCATTCGAAAAGATTTCAGAAACCATATGGTCGCAGTTACGATCACACCATAGGCAACCGTAGGGTATCGACCGTAGGCAGTAAGGTCGATCCAGTATGAGACCATATGACCAATCAGACACCTATCAGTGCTCTGTTTTGATTTTCGACTACTGTAACATGTCACATATGAATCCTAACTTAAATTCATATAACTTTTAGGTTGTTAAATCAATTTAAAGATAATTTCAAGACTTGGAAGGAGATCGAGTATTGCTAACAGGTGAGGGATAAGACCTAAACTAATTGGTTAATAACAAACTGTTTATTTTTATTGAGTCCAATGCCATGATTGATTCTATGCTTGTATGCTTGTAATGTGCATCTTACATGTCAATCAATATTCCTACTATTACTGTTCATGCATATTTAATTCTGTTTATTTATAACATGATGATGATGATGATGCTAGGAATAGGCATGTGAATGTATGTGTGTGATTGGTGTGTTGGATGCGAGTGTAGCATCAGGGGGAGGACGTGGCATGATGGTCTTTGAACTTGTCATTAGACTCTAGCTCTATCTCTACTCAAGTCTCGCCCACTAACATTGGCGTATCGCCATTACCTTAGCAGAACTATTACGTCGTAGGGCATCAGGGGAGGTGGTCTCGGACCGTGTGGTCTCTGACTCTGCTAGGGGGCCTTAGCTCTATCTCTATGGACGTATTAAGGGATGCTGGGGTGAGGCCTTGGATACATTGTTTGGTATTAGGATTGGTTAGTTGCGAGTCCAGTTCGCAAGCCCTCGCCAATAGGGACTTACGTGTTGGTATGGGTAGGGCATCAGGAGAAGTGTTGGCGGTATTTGATCCGAACACTTTATCTCTCTCTCTATTCCATTGTGGGTGCATGTGGGATAGTAATGGTATTTGATCCATTGGGTAGATTTACATACTCGTGTATAGAGGTACGACAGCCACCAAACCTTTCTATTGCACATTACAAACTTAAAAACCAGACAAAGATATAAATTGAATGCATGCATATGTTTGTTGCATTGTTTTGTTTACTCACTGAGCTCAAGTTGGAGAGCTGACCCTTGCACACGTAATTCTTTTTAGTTTCTAATGTTGCAGGTATTACGGTTGAAGATTATGTCGACACGCCAACATATTTTATAAATGAGAGGATGCTTCCATTATCATTGTACTCATTATTTAAATGCAATTTGATCTTCCACTTGTAAACACCCTAACACTTCCCTGATGCCCTACCCATACCAACACGTAAGTCCTTATTGGCGAGGGCTTGCAAACTGGACTCGCAACTAACCAATTCTAATGCCAAATAGTGTATCCAAGGCCTCACCCCAGCATCCCTCAATACGTCCATACAGATAGAGCTAAGGCCCCACGGTAGAGTCAGAGACCACACGGTCCGAGACCACCTCCCCTGATGCTTTACGACGTAATAGTTCTGCTAAGGTAATGGCGATACAACGATGTTAGTGGGCAAGACTTGAGTAGAGATAGAGCTAGAGTCTAGTGACGAGCTCAAAGACCACGATGCCACGTCCTCCCCCTGGCGCTCCACTCGCATCCAACACACCAACCACACACATACATTCACATGCCTATTCCTAGCATCATCATCATCATCATGTTATAAATAAACGGAATTAAATATGCATAAATAGTAATAGCATGAATATTGATTGACATGTAAGATGCACATTACAAGCATACAAGCATAGAATCAATCATGGCATTGGACTCAACAAAGTAAACAGTTTATTATTATCCATTTAGTTTAGATCTTGTTCCCTCACCTTTGATCATTAGTTGTTCCTCTTCTAAGCTTTGTAAATCACTTTTGGACTACTTGAAAACCTAATAAATTTATTAATTCTATGTTAGAATTCATATTCATTAATTACAGTGTTTAAATGTCCCATCTGGAATCAATCAGACCTCCAGAAGCTGAGTGGTCGCAGGTGTGGCTGCACCTGTGGTCTCAGTTTCTGCGATCACAAGGTGTGTGGTTGATACGTGTGGTCACATATCATGCGACCACAAACATGCGACCACACCCTCCCTGGAAACTTCCCGAGTGCGTGTGGTCCACACATGTGCCTCGTGTGGCCAACCATAGCTGTGACCGCACGAGTGTTTGGTCGACTTTCATTCTCAGTCTAATTCCTTCATGATTTGATTCCTTAAACTATCATTAGGGTCCTTCCTATGATTGATCTATGGCCTTAATTTCGTATTTTTCACAATCATCTACTCCAACCTACTCTTCATGGATTTCCTTTGAGTTTTCGTCTATGGGTCTCATGGTTGAGATCCTACTTTGAATCAATACTTCCTCCATGATCTATTCTAGACATTCAACTAATGTAGGGGATGTTTTCATACCTTAAACTTGCTGAAGAATCAGAGCTCTCTCTAAAATTCCTTCTCTTAGTCTTCTTCTTCAATTCTCCTTCTCTTCCTCCTCCTCTCATTCTCTCTTTTTCAGTTTGAGTTCTAAAAGAATGAAAGAGGTTAAGTGACGTTCTATATATAGAGGAAAACCCTCCATATAGAGTCCTACTTTGATTAGGAAAGAACCCCCTTCAGATTAGGAAGGAGCTTCAATCCAAATTTCATTTACAAACTCATCTTTTTCTATTACATGATAATTAACCACTATTTATAGGCTTCACAAAACCTTAAATAACTCAAAATATATTTCAACCATCCCCTATAATCCTAAGGCTGAGATTGTACATAGAGAAAATAAAAGAGAAACATATATGGATTGAAAATTCTATTACATAGAAACTTGTCCTAATATAATGATTCTTATTCTTAGGCATAAAAACTTACTTCAAGGAGAAGACTATAGAAGAAGATCTTAGTCAATCCATATGAAGAGTCAATTTGGTGGAGAAAGTACAAAGAAGTTTCAAGAAACATGTTCATATCATCATCCACCAAAGCACATGAAAAAGTTGTTCCACACATTCTCCATAAAAATAGTATAATTCTCTAAATATAACTTGGATTGATCAAATCCAAATGAAATTTAACTCATAAAGCAACAACTTTCATGTTTTGAGTATTTTAAAATTCAAAAATATAAATATTCTGAAAATACCCTTGAAGTCAGTACATGTGCTGAAAATTAGTTTTCACAACATGGACCATAAATGGACTGGTTCCAAAATGAGTTGTGATGCTTGTAAACCATGAATTGAGCTTAGGATTTGCTTGATTGTGGACTGACCTTCTAAAAGCATGAGATTGACCCACTTCAATAGAAAGTCGATAGGGAACAGCTCCATGGGTGTAACCGTGGGCTGCATAAGAAAGCTAGACCGTGCGGGCACGGGCGGGGTGTTTTGAAACTTGTCGGGAAAAGTGATAGCTTCATATGCGGTATACCTGGGGGTTACCACTAATTTTATTGCTGAATTCTCAGCTATGATGATTGGAATTCGTTACGCCATGGAGGATGAGTTTTCTGATCTATGGATTGAAAGTGATTCGGCTTCTATCGTGGAGGGGAAGCAAAAGTCCGCGATTCCATCTAGTTTCTGGGATAACTGCCCTACTTTGGTTAGGGGGGATGCGATGTGGAATGCACAAGAGTGCCCAATGTTTTGATTTTCTTGATGGAGTGGATCGTTCCTTTCTAATGTCATTGCCGAACGTAGGGTTTTGATCTAACCTTTGTTCTTGGTGCGTCTCTTTGTAATATTTTTTTTATTGTTTTCTAATATAATTCCACTGATCTTTATCGAAAAATATCTTACTTTCCAACTATTATCATTATTGTTAATATTATATTGTTGTTGTTGTTGAATGGGCTAGCCCTTCTTTCCAACTCTCATTCTTATTAATATTATATTATTGTTGTTGTTGAATGGGGTTGGTAATGGGTGCACATTCACAGCACTATGTTGCTGTTTTCTTTCATCTGTGGTTGGGGAATCAGATTGCATTCACAACATTATTTTTTTTTATTTTTTTTTTTTTTTTTCAAAACGTAACTATGCATTCAAATGTGTAAGACTCACAGCTTGCACGATACAAATTAAGATCAAATAGTCATGATGTGCACGATTGCAATTACAAACACAATGTTATAATGACATATTGGACCGAGTTTTTCGTCACCCACAATGTAGAGAGAATCTCCACAACCATGGTTTTTAGGTCTTAGATGAAAATCCTAAAAAAGCGCAAAGGGTAGCTTTGGAATTCGATTTGTAAGCGGAAGGTAATAATGAATCATTATAATTAGTTTCATTTTATCCAAAGTGAAGTCTCTTTATATCTTCGAGCAAAACTAGTTTTCTAACAAACTATTTTAGACATCTCATTGTGAAAATAAATAAAGAGATTCTTCGTGTCACTCCTAAGGTGTCAAATAATTATGCCTCATTTTTATTATTATCTTAATATAATATACTTTTTTTTTTCTTTTAATAAGAGTAATTTTTGTCATTTTACATTTCTATTTGAAAAACGTATGAAAAATTAATTATAGTTCTTAACAATAACATAATGATCAATCATTCTCTAAAAGATTATGAAAAATCCGATTTACTCTGATTTAAAATAATAGAAAATTAAAAGAAGATGGCATTTACTAAATACATCTATCGTTCAGATTGTTATATATTTATATTTTATGTACAGTATCCAAAATATCTCCAATTAAATATTTTACACTCTTGGTAAGTGATAATATCTGAACATAGAGATATACTTCTTATGATTATATCATTGACTTTGTTAAAGACAATAAAATTACCAAAAAGACTTGTATCTTGCACCCAGAAAAAAAAGAGAGGCTTGTATCACTCTGTGCTACTTATGCACACAATGAAAGATGTTAGCAAAGAAATAACCCACGCCATTGAGGTCAAAGCCTCCTTTGAACAAGGAATTTGAGAGCATTACATCATCAGTATAAAGATCTTTCGTCACTTGATTACTTCCCCATGGATTATCTGCGGGAGGCTTCCACTAGTCCGGTTTCTCTCCCAGTGTTCATAAGATGTGAGTCCCAACTTTTCGATTGGGAGACTATTAAACATGGAAGGTGATGGAGTGGTTGTAATAATTATACTAATCTCTATGATGAATCAATCAATATGACAAAGTAATTGAAGAATTCATACTAGTGTCCATAACGTTTCAGATCTTGTCTGCCATTTTCTCTAAATAGAGCTGGGTTAGCAACTGCTATCAATATATAGAGTGAGAATAAGAACTAATCCTGAAACATATAACAATCAAAGTCTCTTCTAGAATGGGCTTAATATGCTCACATATCCCTTCATGATTTAAGGCAGTTAATTGAAAAAATCCATTACATATTCAAATAATCACTTCCCGTTAGGTTCCATCCAACCATATGTCAATCAACACTCTTCCAATAACCCATGCAAAAGAAAATGACTATAATAAACCCACCACATGTGAAAATATTACAATAGTATCCAGGTGGGAAGAGTCAAACCCATGCAAAAGAAAATGACTATAATAACCCCACCACATGTGAAAACATTACAATAGTATCCAGGTGGGAAGAGGTTCCAGACTCAAAGTATGTTCCATACCCATAAATAAAGAAAGAATTTTCTGTCCGCATGTGTGGCTCCTGCACCAGCACCGGCCCAATAAATATGAGTCATCAAACTAGAGGGGAGGGATGATCATTTCACTCCTCCTTATGTATGGACCCAGGTACACACCACCAGATAAAAAAAATTTTCCTATAAAAATAACAATTGCATGATAAAAAAAGAAAAAAAAAAGGCATGCAACAATGCGCGTGTAGGTAGCACGCATGGGACATGCCTCCAAGATTTACGCTAGGAGAAGATAGGTCAAAAATATAAGCAAGAAAACCGCTCGTTGATTCTCTATATAAGCCTCTGTAGAACCACCCAAATGTGCTGCAGATTGATAGAAAGTTGTTCCTTAAAGACACAATAATAAAGAAGCTAGTTTAAGATGGAGAAAGCCTTATTCATAGCATTTTGGGTTGTTCAACTCATCCCTTTCACCACTTGTCTCTTGCATCGCAGCCAGTTTCCTCCAACGTTTCTCTTTGGAACAGCAACATCTGCCTATCAGGTACGTAATGGAAATATCTTCTTCTTTCCATTAGGAAGAGTAGTAGACTCTAAACTTTTATAAACAAAAGCCCTAGCCAAGATGCCAAAGTATGAGCAACAATGTTCACAATTTTGCATCAACTAAGTAAATTATCAATATAGGTTCCTTGACCTGAGAGATCATTATCGTTGCATTTGGCATTTTTGTACTATGATGTATTAACGGTTGATGTTCCTCGGGTTATATATCGGTTCACTGGACACAACATGGTGCTTGATTTTAGACGAAAGAGATGCTTAATGAAGAATCTATTTCCCGCCACACCTCATGAGGAGCAAACTTCGAGTTTAGATCACCTGCATGTACATGTACTCTCCATGGGATCTCATTGCCGTCGATGTGTTGTGAGACCCACCTATACAGTGTGGGATCCACTGGATATGGATGGTGACAGAATCCCAAGGAGGATACAAGTACATGCAGGTGAACTATTCTCACATACTTCTTGGTCCTCTTTCGGTCTCCTTTTTTTTAGCCCATTCCTATTCCTATCATATGGTCATTCTCAAAAAAGATAACGGAGATGTCTCCAGATAGCATAAAGTAATTAAGTAATATCTAATGGCCATCTCACTGCATGGCTTGTCATGTATAGGGTTTCTCAATTTGTTTAAGGTTGTGTTTGGCAAGTATTTTTCAAATACATTCTTAGAAATGTATTTTTCAGAATAGAATGAAGCTTTTCTAATGTAGAATGAGAACGGGCAAAAGAGTGAGGCATTTCCGTTCTAGGATGAGAATGCAGAATGAGCTAAAGAATGTGTTCCATAATGGGTAGTGTTCTCTAACACATATCAAACACAGTTTTTATCATTTTAGAATGTATTCTTAACCTAGAATGCATTCCAAAATTATATATCAAACAAAGCCAATTAAAGTGGCCCATGTTCTTCCAATAGAATTGGCTTTTCAAAAAAATTCTTAGAAAATTATATTACAAATAGTATTCCAGAAGAAAAAGGAATTGTCCAAACAAAATAGTGATAAAGATTATCAAATAAATAAAATCATGATTCTTTCTAATTAACATTCTGTTTTCTATAAAATATTTATTTACTAAAAATATCTACTTATCCAAAAAAAAAAAAAAAAAATCGATTTTTTAGGTTGAGGGATCCTACTTAGAAGATAATAAAAGCTGTAGCAATTGGGATATATTCACTCATTTGCCAGGTAATTCTCAATTTCCAAATTAATTTTTCAATTATGTCATGATTGTCCACCCCCAACCCTCAATATATATATATATATATATATATATATATATATATATATATATATATATATATATATATATATATATATAAAATCGCTTACTGAATATTGTCTAGTTTTGCCTTCTTAAAGGAAAAATAAAGGATGGAAGCAATGGAGATGTCGCAGTCGATCACTATCATCGTTACAAGGTATGAATCATTTTTTCTCATCTACTGATCCATGCACTCATGAATCATAAATACATGAAAAGTTTGTTATCAGTTAACGCATTTGCTTTATCAAGCATAGACTACATTTTTCAGAAAAAATATATTCTATATTAAAATGGTAGAGTGGGAACTAGGGCTGCAACAGGATTTGTTTGATTCAGGCTTTTTAAAATCCCAACCCAACCTTGAGTGCATTTAGTTAGATTAGGTCTGGGTCAGTTTTGACCCAAGGCCTGAAAAAGTCAACTCTAACCCAACCTTAGGGCTGGGGCTGGGCTGATCTTGATTGATCGTAACCATGGGGAAGGGGAAAGGGAAGAGAGATGTAGGTCAGGCTGGAGATATAGAAGAAGAAGAAAAAACAGGACGAAGAATAATAAGAAGAAAGAAACGGCTGGGCTGGGCTGGGCTCAACCTAAAGCCTCAACCCTAGCCAGGCACGGTCCTGATTCAAGATTAGAAATTCACAGTCCTTACCTATCAGGGTATCTCAATCCAGGCTCTATTCGGGCTCAAAGTAGACCAGGGTGGCTTGGGCCGACATCTCCAAACTTGCACACCCTTACTAGGAGCAATGCTAGTATCTCACTATCTCTCTCTCTCTCCTCTGACACTCTCCCTCCTCCCCTACCCCTACCCCTAGCCCTACCCTACTGAATAATATGTGGTCATCACTACTTATTGGTGGGCATAGGTAACAACACCACTCAAAAAATTGTATCCTATAACAACTTAATAAATTCCCTTTTAGTGCATGAGAGGTAAACTTTTTTTTCCCATTTGGATTCCTCTAATCATATGAACTTCTTATTAAGTCTAAATGTGAATTGTCCAACAGGAAGATGTAGAGTTGATGCGTTCCCTTGGAGTAAATGCGTATAGATTCTCCATTTCATGGTCTAGAGTCCTCCCAAGTAAGCCCATACATATCTGTATTTTTTGGTTAAAATACTTTCGAGTAATTTCATGTTTAAATGAAGGATTTTGAAAGTAATTGACATGTACATATTTTAACATCAGGAGGAAGATTCGGCAAAGTAAATTCTGAAGGAATTGATTTCTATAACAATCTAATAAATTCCCTTGTAGTGAGAGGTAACTTTCTTTTCCAATTTTAAATTCCTCTCAATGAATTCCTATAGATTCTTCAAGGTAACTCTTGATCTTTCTGTTTTGGGGATTTGTGTTCTTCTACTGATTTGCTTCCTCCATTAATGGCAATGTTAAAGGTGGAGGGACAAATCAGTTTTGGTACTGTATTTTCTTTTCTTTTCGGGTTATGCCTGGACAATAATCGTGTACATCTTTTTTCATATTAATATATTCTTTGCACTTTTATTAATAATAATAATAATAATAATTCATTTTTAACTTTGTTATTGTACCAGGGATACAGCCATTTGTTACACTAAGCCATTTTGACATTCCTCAAGAACTTGAAGAACGATATGGGTCATGGTTGGATCAACAACTAGAGTAAGTCTTTCTCATTTTCGTTTTTAAATCTCCTTGATAATTCCTTCAGTAGGGATGAAACCCATGATTGTGTCTTGATTGTTTTGGATATGATATTTCTTTTAGGTTGCGATTAATATGTATTCTAAGTCAAGAACACATTCTGAGATTATAAAAACAGTGTTTAATATGCATTCTCGTTCTTGGATCATGGAATACAGGGTTCTATTGAAACCACTTGTCTTAAAGGCTCAAACTTAAAATTAAGGGCCCAAATAATATGTATACTCAACATTCCCTCGCACAAGAACATGAAATGCAGGGTTTTGTTGAAATTGCTTATCTTAAAAGCTCAAATTTGTGAGTGGAGCCCAAATAATGTATATACTCAACACTCCTTCATGCAACCTATAGAAAGGATTACACATGACAACGAAAGAAGAAAATGTGAGAATATTCCCTTTTGTTGCATTTCTCAGGGTTCGAACACTCAATTCCCTGCTCTGATGCCATATTGAAGTATTAAACTCAAAAACTTAAGTTATTAAGTAGAGAAACCAATAAAGACGTCTCTGATCTCAATATTTTCTGATATGGAACTATTTCCAACAGGTTTATTTTGAAACATGCTCATTAACCCATTCTCAATCTATGTTAGGATTACATATATACCGAGCACAACATTAGATTTGTCAGGGAGCACAATAAGACTAGTAGATTACTCCTTTTTTCTTTCTTTTTTTCGAAGGTAAAAATGATGCTTAGGGCTAGTACAGTATTGCTGTATTTTCTCAATATTTCCTATATCAAGGTACCTATTTGATAACTAATTTCATCAGACAACTTGCACAGGCAAGATTTTGGATATTTTGCAGAGCTCTGTTTCAGAACTTTTGGTGATAGAGTGAAATATTGGACTACATTCAATGAGCCAAATCTCCTACTGAAATATGGCTATATAACTGGGGTACTACCACCAGCCCACTGCTCTGTACCATCTGGTAATTGCAAATCTGGGAACCCAGCTACAGAACCCTACATTGCTGCAAAAAATATTATATTATCACATGCGACTGCAGTCAACATTTACAAGAAAAAATATCAGGTACAAGTTCAAATTCTTTAATTATAAGGTTCTATTTGTTTCCATGTAACATGATAGAGATGAAAAATTTTCTTACAAAATATGATTTTCCATTATTTATTTTAACATAAAATTTTATTTGCAAGATAAAAATTATAATGAAACAAACAGGGCCTAACTAGAAATACCTTCTTTTTATTTCTATTAGGTTAAGCAAGGGGGAATGATTGGGATTGTCATAAACTCCATTTGGTATGAACCACTGAGGAATACTTCGTTAGATCATTCGGCTGCACAACGGGCGCTTGCTTTTTACAATGCATGGTATTTACTTAATTTTGTATACTTTTTGTTGAATGGCAGGACATGCATAGTTAACTATGTTATTTGTTTTAATATATTTTCTTTCCTATTTTATATCTTCTATAGCTAAAAATATGAATCGGATGAGAAAATATCGGCATCCGGCATCTGTTTATATTATTGAATATCTGAATTTGGTTCAAATATCCATGGGATATCGAATATCAGGATATCATTGGATTCGAAAATTTGATTCTTCATTTTCTTATTCCTTTATAATGTTTTTATCGTTTCTTTTATATGTGTCTTTTGCACGCTTAGTCTCATGATTCTCATTTCTTCATTTTCTAGAACTTGTCCAATCTTTAAGAACACTCAAAATTATTGACTACTTATTATTATTTAGATATCTATATGAAATTATGTTCCGAATTTTCTGAATTCATATCTCTAAATGGATACCAAGGCAAATAGAATCTGAATTCCTATGCCTATGCATCCTTGCATAGTTTTATATACAACTTTTCTTTCTTTTCTTTAATTTTTTTAATTACTCTCTTCTATGTGTGTGTGTGTGTGTTTGTGTTCAGGATATTGGACCCTATAATATATGGTGAATATCCTCCCGAAATGCGCCGAATTTTGGGTCGGAGGTTACCAAAATTCTCACCAAAAGAGAAACAGAAGTTGAAGAACAAGTTGGATTTTTTTGGAATTAATTATTATACGAGTCTATATGCAAAAGATTGCTTGTTTTCCCAGTGCAACTCTTTTACTTCACAGACCGATGGTTTCGTGCTAACTACAGCAGAAAGAGATGGCATACCTATAGGACCACCGGTAAGAAAATGGTACAAAAATAAATTAAAAAAAATCTATTATACTACATAAGCAGATGGTGTGTTCATTATGAATATTTGATAGAAAGAACATGATCTACATTGAGCTCATATCAAAATTCATGGTCTAATTCAATTAAATACCTCATTTGTATGTCGTGTATTTCTATACATCTGTATCAATACTCTAGACATCATTTTAGTGAAGAAGATAACTTGTCCCTCCTAACAATTCTTTTTTCCTTCCTTTTTTCAGACAGCAATGCAAGAAATTAATGTGGTTCCTTCTGGTATGGAGAAAATAATTATGTACTACAAGGATAGATACAAGAACATTCCAATGTTTATCACCGAAAATGGTATATAGTAAATTCATAATCCTATGTTTACAGCAATTTTTTTCATAGATCATCGTTTGGCTTGAAAAACAAAATTAAACTATAATGGGACATAAGACACCCTCGATGCGGGATTTCAATTTGTATTGGTATGCATTTTTGGAGTTCATTTTAAGTCAGTAACACATTCTAAGATGACAAAAATGGAGTTTAGTATGCACTCTCATTCTTGGATCATGGAATACATTAGAGATTGCAGCTTATTTTGGAATGCACTCTTTAGTCCATTCTATGTTTTGAGCCTAAAATGAAAATGCATCGCTTTTTAACCCATTCTCATTCCTTTTTCAAGGATGTACCTTTTTAAGAATATATTCCAGGAACACATACCAATCACCACCTAACTGTTATACTATATGACCATTAAATTAACACGTTAGGTTTATTATAATGGTTGACCAATAAATAAAATGTCTCTCTCTCTTTTTTTTTTCTTTTTTCTTTTTCTTTTTTTGTCAATTCAGGGTATCCAGATGGGAACAGTCCGAGCACTTCAATGGATGATTTTATAATTGACACTAACAGGGTGGAGTACTTGAATGCTCACTTGACTTCCCTTACCAAGGCCTTGAGGTATTTTATTAGTATTAATAAAAATTTACTTCCCTTTATAAATGGAAATTAATTTGTCTTGTTTGTTAGGGTATGTATATTTGAGATTAAGCCCTAACGGATAAGTATTAATTTCTCAATTAAAACTTTATAGTTAAGGCTTTCTTTTTTTTCAAATAAAATGGTAGAAAAAGAAATTTTTCCTAGGATTTTTCACAGTTTATTTTACAGTAGATGCAAAGAAAAATATTGAAACAATAGAAAATTTTTACATGAAAGAAAATGTTGGTATAAATTTTATTTGCATGAAAAATTTTACAACAAAAAAAAAAAAAAACAGAATATATATATATATATATATATATATATATATATATATATATATATATATATATATATATATATATATATATATATATATATATGAGTGAGTTATTTCCACATGCATGCTTACATACTCTCATATACATAACCACAGGAATGGAGCTGATGTAAGGGGCTACTTCATATGGTCTCTTCTTGACAATTTTGAATGGACATTTGGTTTCACTTTGAGGTTTGGGCTTCATTATGTAGACTACAAGACACTTGAGAGAGTACCAAAACTATCTGCAATGTGGTATAAGCAATTTCTTGGTGGACTGAAGATGGAGAATCCTAAAGTCAGCAAGGTTCAATACAGTGTCAAGTGATATGTGAAAAAATTATCTGGGTTTGCGGTGATTCAAACTATTATGAACAAATTATGGCCATCATGTACCCAATCCCGTTCTAACAAGATAATAGGGTGCATGCAAGATAATTATTATTTTTTTTCTCAACTGCCTTACGCTATTAATTGGCGCCCATAAACAGTACTTGGCGGATGGGAGTAATTGTGGGCCACAAGAAGAGGGGGGAAGATGTGCCTATATTGTACAAATGAAGACAGTAGAATTGATCGCTTGACCTCTTAGGTGTCTTCAGTCAACTATGAAGCAAACAATCAGCTCAGCAACCAGTTATCTTCAGGATTATGAATATTTAGGATGCCTTTAGAGGCCAGGGGAAATTAGAACATTTTCTTTTGTTTTGTAGTGTAGGGATAAAGATGCAATGATATTATTAGACATTTGTAAATTACTTTAGATTAAATAATCTAATTAGTTCAGGATTTGAATTCCCTCCATCACCACATACTTTTTCTCTTTTTGGCTGTGAACTTGTAATACCAAATATTTCATACCACATTAGCTTGTATATTTTTTTCTTCCTTCCCCATAGTAACCTAAAAGAACATCACAGTTGAAGGTGCAACCTAGAAAAAGAAAGTATTTAAATCATATATTAAAGAAAACAGTATAATGATTTAAACGTTGTTTGATAATGCCGTTTTAAAAATTTTATTCAAAAATTAGACCATAGTCAAGCATCATGTAGTCTTAAGGTATCCAAACCATCACAAGATGGATGATATTATCTGATCTACCTCAAGTGTAGCATCTCATTGGGAAATTAACTCTTCAACAACAACATATCTCAACTAATTGATGTCATCTATATGGATTTTTTCCCCCTCTAATCAGTTTTGTTTTCAAGGTAAACTATGCATTGTTTCCTCACCTAGAGCCATCTTAGGTTTTCTCCTAGTTCTTTTAGTTAGATCCTTTGATCTGAATCAAATCACATTTCCATACTAAAACATCAAAAGGTCTCCATTGAATATGGTCATGTCGTAAACGACTTTCTCGTAATTTTGTGAGGACAAAGATGAAAATCTATAGAAGTCGCCACCTAGATTTAGGTCTAGGACCTTAGAAATGTGAAATCTCACCCCAAGGTAAGACTTCGATTGACTCATGATCCTTAGATTGGAATTCTGGTCCATCAGAGAGTGGGTAAGTGTCAGGTTACGATTATGGGAAGGGGTTAGGCACCCAAACCGTCCGATCGAAATCGATCTCCTATACCTTTCCTATGCTAGACTCTATTTGCTAAGCCAAACCAAACCAAGGGGTTTGATATCATTGAACCGAATCTGTATCCATCAGATTGCCTACGTATCACAGAATTATTCCGAAAATCAGGTTCACCATCGTAGTTCAGGTGTGATTAAAGTTTATGGATGTGATTTATGCTTGTGCTTGATTAAGTTTATTGTTTAAGTTGAAGTTTATGCTTGAAAGACTGAGAAATCCTATGGGTTAGGATATGGATAGTCCATGTGGACTGATAGATAGTCCTAGTGGATCTAAGAATAACCCTATTTGAGTCAAAATATGGATAACCATTCTGGGTTGGAATATGGATAACCCTATGTAGGTCAAAATATAGATAAATATCCTAGTGGATCTATTGGATAGTCCAAGTGGACTAAGGTTTGGATCCGAATTTGGGTTTCTCCCAAATAGCCTACGTATCCTAGGGTTTGCCCTAGGAATCAGAATCCGCGTAGTTCGAACAGGATAACCCTATTTGGGTCAAATTGTGGGTAAGTATCCTAGTGGATCTATGGATAGTTCGAGTGGACTAAGGTTTGGATAACCCCTTTTGGGTTGGAATATGGATAGATATCCTAGTGGATCTATGGATAGTCCGAGTGGACTAAGGTTTGAATAAATATATCCTAGTGGATCTATGGATAGTCCAAGTGGACTAAGGTGTGGATCCGAATTTGGATTTCTCCCAAATGGCCTACGTATCCTAGGGTTTGACCTAGGAATCAGAATCCGCGTAGTTCGGGCATGATGGGTGGATATCCTAGTGGATCTATGGATAGTCCGAGTGGACTAAAGTATGGGTAAATATCCTAGTGGATCTATGGATAGTCCGAGTGGATTAACCTGTGGATCCGAATTTGGGATTCTCTCAAATGGCCTACGTATCCTAGGGTTTGACCTAGGAATCAGAATCCGCGTAGTTCGGGCATGATGGGTGGATATCCTAGTGGATCTATGGATAGTCCGAGTGGACTAAAGTTGGATAACCCTATTTGGGTTAAAATATGGGGATATCCTAGTGGATCTATGGATAGTCCAAGTGGACTAAAGTGTGGATCCGAATTTGAGTTTCTCCCAAATGGCCTACGTATCCTAGGGTTTGACCTAGGAATCAGAATCCACGTAGTTCGAACTGGATAACCTGTTCTAGGTTAAAGATTGAGAACCTATTCTAGGTTTAGGGTTTAGAACCTATTCTAGGTTTAGGGTTTGCCGAGGGGTAAATCGTCCTAAATTACCCTTTTCATTCTGAATTCTAATTTTGGAAGGTGTGGCAAAGAATTCTTTCTTTATTAAGATTTTATTATTTCCATTATGCCCTTCCCAAGAATGTGGGTGCCTAAATGCAGGTCCCCACGCCTAGATTGTCTTCTAGAAGTGTGCAGATATGGCAGTTTGACTAGGGTGTTGTATAAAATAAGTTATTGCCAAAAAATAGAATATTCTATCTAAATATGGCACATCAAACATTTATGGCAAAAAAATTCACATACAGTAAGATTGTTTAAAAAATCTTTCAAATATGGCATGTATTGTAAATAAGGCAAGAGCCTATATGGTAAGATCTAATATGCTAATTCTAAGCATGACAAGACCTAATATGGCAATGAGCATTTAAATATGGCAATGAGCATCCAAATATGCCAATGAGCATCCAAACATGGTAGTGAGCATCTAAATATGACAGTGTGATCATTCCAATCATAGCAATGTGATTATTTCAATTATGGCAGTGTGATCATTCCAATTATAGCAGTGTATGCATACGAGCATCCAAATATAGCATGTGAACAATATAGCATCAAATATGACATGTGAGAAACAACCAAAGCATGTGAGAATCAATCAATCAAAATATATTTTTAGATCTACGGTCTAGATTCAATGCATCGATCATCAACAATGCGACCAAAATCACATTTGATCGATGATTGAAATTAATTGAAGATCTTAAATCAACAGTTCAGATCAAATAACATCAGTTAATCAGACTTTAATGGCTCAAATTAATCCATCATTAAAATCATCATCAAATTAAAATCAATGATTCAGATTAATTAATCATTTATTAACATGATTAGATCTTAAATATTAACGATTCAAATTAAATTCACATCAATTAATCAAATTCATTCATTCAAATATTAATTCAATATCAATGGATAAATTTTCATCACATGATCAAAACAAATTTCACATTCAATGGATCAGATTTTGAATGGGCATCATAGCAACATGATAAAGAATTCAGATTTCATTCAAGCATATCATGATCATAGGTTCGATCAATGGCTCATATTTGATGGGAAGATCAGGGGTAAGATAAGGAATGCCTATTAGATGGTTGGAAGAGGGCTGCTGATCAAGTGAAGTTGATGTTTATCAGGTGGTTATGGAGATGTGAAGGTGACTGATCTGGTAATAGGCAAGCATGAAGGTTCACGGGCAGGGATGATGCATGGCAGATTGGTGGGTTGGTTTGCATGAGGGTGAAGTACAGGTGTAACAGCTTGAAGGTCGGTGATGAAAAAGGTGGGTGACAGGTTGCGGCAAGGTGTTCTGCAGCAAATTTTGTGATGGTTACAGGTGGTGGTTGATAGAAGGTTGATGGCGATGGGGGGGTGTAAGGTTTGGTTATGCAATCAGTTTAGGTGGCTGCAAGGGAGTTTGGTGGGTTAACAGGTAGCTTGCGGTGGTGTCGAGTGATGGTTTAGCTGGGCAGTTAAATGATAGGATGTGCAGGGTTTTACAGCAGGAGGTGGCGCATCAAGGTGGGTTCAGACCAGGTTACAGGTGAGTGAAGTCGGTGAGGTTTTGGCATGATAAGACAATGGTGGCTGATGGCAAAGCCGGGTTTGATGAGCAGCAGATCAAGGGTACACACATACATAGAATACTAAACAAAGAAAACGATGAAGCAGCGAGCTTACCTATTTTTCTGATTTTTCTTCTCTTGATCTTCTTCTTCTTCATCTTCTATTCTCTTTTCTCCCTCTCTTCTTTCCCGAGTCTTTCCCCTCTCTCTCCTTTTCAGCTCTCCTTTTTTCTGTTTTTTTTTCTTTTTTTTTCCTTCTCCACCGCCTTCTCTCTCTCCCCCCTCTTCTCAGTTCTTCTCCTCTTCTTTTATATTTTTTTCTTCTTCGGTTTCTCCTCCCTCATTTGTTTTTCCAGCTCCACTTGTCTCGCCTCTTCTCCTATTCTTTTCTGTTTTTTTTTTCTTTTTTCTTCTCCTCTCCACCTCCTCCTTCTTCTCGGTCTTCCCCCCTTCTTTTCTGTTTTTTTTTTCTTTTTTCTTCTCCTCTCCACCTCCTCCTTCCTCTCGGTTCTTCTCCTCTTCTTTTCTGTTTTTTTTTCTTTTTTCTTCTCCTCTCCACCTCCTCCTTCCTCTCGGTCTTCCCCCCTTCTTATTTCCTTTTTTATTTTCTCCTCGATTCTCTCTCGATCCTCCTCAATCTTCACAACCCTCTCTCTTTTATTCTCGGATTCCTTCTTTCCTCTTCTCATTTTCTTTCCTTTTTCTAATCTTTCGGCCTCTTTCTCTCAAATCTTCTCGATCTCTCTCTCCCTCTGATTTTTCGGATCTCTTCTCTCTCTTCTCGATCTTCTTCTTTATTCTCTTCCTTTTTTTATTCCTTTTCTATCCACCGCCCTCCTCTCTTTCCCCTTTCGGTCTCTCTCTTCCCTCTCTCAAATCTTCTCAATCTTTCCTTTTTCGTTGAACCGAATGTATATATATAAATATATATATATATATATATATATATATATATAACCTTGATATATGCAATATCATAAAATTCTTGCACATGGATTAAACGGACTTGGTCCAGGCTGGTTTGACTTGAGTTGATTGGGCTGGATTGACTTGAACTGAGCTGGGTTGGACTAAGAATGACTTGAATTAACTGGGTTGGGCCAAGACTGGCTTGGGTTGAGCTGAGTTGACTGGATTGACTGGAATTCACTGGGTTTTCTCTCCTTGTCATTTCATGGGTCATTTCCGCTGTCATCCCGCATGGAATTTTTCGATGGCCTCTATTCTAAATTTTTTACGTTCATTTTGTGGAACATTAAAAATGAGGAATATAGGAACTTGAATCACCTCATTTGGAAGTAAAATGGTCAACTTATGAATTTTTGAAGTTTAAGTGGACCAATTATCGATAATTTGGCTGACCATTCTGCATGAGATCCTTCGGAGGCTTCTACCGGAAATATTTTACATCCACTTTGTAGAGTACTAAAAATGGAATATAATGAGACTGAAATCACCTGATTTGGATATGGAATGATCAAAATATGAATTTTTGAATATTAAATGACCATTTCAATATATGTAATTTTGCATGGGACCCTCCAGAGACTTTTACCCGAGATTTTTCACGTCCACTTTGTAGGACATCACAAATGAAGAACAATGGCCTTGGAATCGTCTGAATCCGACGTAGAACGGAAAAGATATGAAGCTTTGAAGTTCTAACAATAATTTTGCATGCAAGCTTGCATGGGACCCACTGGTGACCTCTACCCGGGATTTTTTACGTCCACTTTGTAGAACATCATGAATGAAGAATAATGGTTTTGGAATCATCTGAATCCAATGTAGAACGGAAAAGATATGATGATTTGAAATTCAAACAATCTGACTTAGGATAATTTGCATGAAGGCCCCTGGGATTATTATTTATAATAATTTCAGAAACCTCCCTTATATGTATCATCCGACTAAAATGATCATATCTTCCTCATTTGATATCAGAATTGAGCAATTCTGGTCTCGTTTCGAAGATAATTTTATGACCTATGCATCCATGCAGATAATAGCCCATGACCCTACTGTGGAGAACCAATTTCAGCAGCAACAGTTTGGCGCTCACCATAGGGCCTTGACTATTCCAGTTCCAACAAATCGAGATGGTGACCACAAGAAATAATGCCAGTTGGGTGGACGGAAACCCCCACCCAGTTAATGAAGCCGAAGAAGTCCAAGGCGGAAACCAGAACGGGGGAGTAGATCCGCCCACAACAAGGCAGTATGTAACTCAAGAACAATTTAATGCTCTTACAGAGCGGATTGTTGCACTTACTAGAAACCTAATGCCACCACCAGCTCCTCCTTGTCGTAACCCAACTCACTTGGGTAGGGGACAAAGGGAAGGATCAAGGGGGTCGGCAGATTTGGGTCAATCGCATTACTCGGCGTCGCGTGGGGTCAATCCCATCAGTCGGTACACCCACACTACAATAATTATCTAGAAGAGTCCAACTACATGGAGGAAGGAGATACCGACTATATGGAGGAAGATGAGATATCCTTCTGTCATTTCGAGAACCTTTCAATGCAGAACCATCGGGGGTCTCAGATCAGTGATCTCGAAGAAGAAGTACAAAGGCGAGTTGATGCTACGAGGGCTAACCGAAGGGCTGCTGATGCTCAAGCCGTAGCCAATAGGCTTGCAGCTAAGCAAGCCCACGTTACTCCCGCAGCTACTCCTAGAACGCTCGAGCACCAACTGCAGACCATGTAGGCCAGACTTAACAAAATGGAGAAGCAACAAGCTAACAGAATGAATGTTCATAGAAAAAGGGAATACCATGCCGACATGGCGTTTTCGAGAGAATTCATGGACACACCACGACCAGACAACTTCAGAATGCCTTAGATCGACCATATGATGGGATAACCGATCCACAACTACACTTAGATAACTACTCTGTCGTGATGCTACTCTACAGATACAATGATGTGATGCTCTGTAGAGCATTTCCCTCCACACTCAAGGGATCAGGGCGTCTATGGTTCAACAACCTTCTACACAATTCAATTCAAAACTTTGATGAGCCGAGTGATCGATTCTTTGATCATTTCCAAACCCAGGTGACGCCTAAAAAATACGCCAAATACTTGATGAGGATCGAGCAGAAACCAGGCGAATCCTTAAGAAAGTTCCTAGCAAGATTCAACAATGAAGCTTTACAAATCAAAGATTTGAGCCCGCAATGTGAGAATGAAAGCCCTCTTCGATGGGGTGATAGATCCAGATCTAATGAAGTCCCTACGGAAGAGACCTCTAGTAAATCTTAACGATCTAAAAGATCGGTGAGAGAAGTATGCCGGTTAACGATGCTTTGCTATTAAAGCAAAGTGTCCAGAAAGTGGCGGGAGAAAAAAAAAAGATGCAATCTGCGACAAAAGCATCAGTCCAACCATCCAAGAAATAAAAATCAGGAAAGGATGGTGTCACACCCCAAATCTGATATAACCAGTGGTGTGATGAACCTTCAAGAAAACCAACAGTTCAACCAGGATCTTGTATAGGTCGTGCCCATCCGATTAAACCAGATACATTCCACAAGCATAATCAGAGTAAATAAACAATAGCAGAAGTTTTTAATACTAATGAACTGAGTATCTAACAGTAATAGCATAATTAATTATTTAATTATCTCCAAAGTAACTTAAGACATAAAATAAAATAAAGTAATCAATTACATGTTTCGATAACCAAATAACTAAACTAATCGAAAACACATGAATTGTACTCGCACGACGGATTATGCGCCTCTTCCATAGCTTCCACGTCCATCGCCACTATGAATCCATATGTCGATGTGTTCATGTAATCTTCAACGATAGGACCTGCATCAACAACTAAAAATATTCGACATCGAAAGGGTGAGCACATATCACGGCTCAGTGAGCGAACAAAACAATACAACAAACATATGCATGCATTTAATTCATATCTTTGGTCTGATTTTTAAGTTTGCAATATGCTATAGAAAGGATTGGCGGCCACCGCACCTCTATACATGAGTGTGTGAATTTGCCCAATGGATCAAACACCATTGTTGTCCCACATGCACCCACCATGGAATAGAGATAGAGCTAAAGTGTCTAGATCAAACACCGCCAACACTTCCCTTGATGCCCTACCCATACCAATATGTAAGCCCCTATTGGCAAGGGCTTGCAAATTGGGCTCGCAACTAATCAATCATAAATGTCATCCAGTGTATCCAAGGCCTCACCCCAGTATCCCTCAATATGTCCATAGGGATAGAGATAAGGCCTCCCTACCAGGTCGAAGACTACACGGTTCGAGACTACCTCCCCTGATGCCCTACGACGTAATAGTTCTGCTAAGGTAATGGCGTTACGACAATGTAAGTGAACAAGACTTGAGTAGAGATAGAGCTAGAGTCTGGTGACCAGGATGAACCACAATGTCACGTCCTCCCCTTGATGCTCTACTCGCATCAAGTACACTAACCACACACACATCACATGCCTATTCCTAGCATCATCATCATCATCATGTAATAGTAAATAGAATAAAAAATATACATGAATAGTAATAGCAGAAATATTGGATGACATGTGATATGCACATTACAAACAAGAGATCATTGAATCAGGCATAACATTGGACTCAATAAAAGTAAACAGTTTATTATTAGCCAGTTAGTTTAGGTTTTGTTCCCTCACCTGCTATAAATGTTCAATCTTCTCTAAGCTTCTTAACTCACTCTTAAACCTCTTAGAAACCTAAGAAATTTGTAAGTTCTAAGTTAGGGTTCAGGCACATCAATTTACAGTAGTCAATGGTCCATACTAGAATCAAAGAGACCTCTAGAAGCTGAGTGGTTGCAGATGTGACTGCAACTGTGGTCTCAGTTTCTGCAACCATAGGGTGTGGGATCGATACATGTGGTCGCATGTCATGCGACCAAAAACATGCGACCACACCCTCCTTGGAATCTTTCCAAGGGCGTGTGGTCGAACATATGTGCCTCGTGTGGTCTATCATACTTGCGACCTTATGAGTTTTTGGTCGACTTTTACTCTCAACCATATCCCCTCATAACTTGATTCCATGGCTAACATTATGATCCTTCCTATGATTGTTCCATGGCTTAAAATTCACACTTTTACATAATCCTTCACCTTAATCCGTTCTTCATAGATCTCCTTAGAGTTTTGTTTATGATCTTAGGATTGAGATCTTACTTTGAATCAATATCTCTTCCATGATCTAGCCTTGTGGTTTCTTCACGCACTTGGTCCGCTTGGTCCGACCATGATAGAAAGACCTAATACAAGGTGGTAAGACTGGGTTAGTAAGGTACATGTCTTACAGATGAATTCCCAGGAAAGCAAACAAATAAAGTAGAGTTCAATTGGGAAGCCTTTACCCCATTAAAATAACCAATGGGTGACATCATGTACGAGCTCCAGGGTATAACCCACGAGTTGTGGGAACCACCAAAGATGAAGGCAGATCCAAAGAAGAGATCAATGAAAAGATACTACAAGTATCACAGGGATCATAGCCATGACACATAGAAATGCCAAGCTTTACGGTATGCCATCGAGGATCTCATCAAGCATGGCCATGGCAAACAATATATAGGTGAGCCAATAAAAGGAGACCCAAAAGGGAAACAACTAGCAAGCTGCCAAGAGGATGTAAATCCCAAGCATAGTTGAAAGGAAAAGGATAATTTCGATGACGAGCCAGACTCTCCTCCATTAAAAAAGATCGGTAATACCAGAGTAGGACGAATTGGGATGATCCTCAAGTCAAGTGGATAAAATTCAGTAGAACAGAACCAGAGCTGAGGACACACTTCAACTCAGCAGAAGAAGATGGTTTTCAACGACCATCAAATAAATGAATCCTTGGCCAATCTCGCCAGACAATATTCAACTTGCGACTTAAGACGAAAGTCGCATCTTCCAGAAGACAAAAATTATGAGCCAGAAGAGGTACTATCAGACCTCATTGAAAGATTTAAAAATCTTAATCTAGAGGAAGCACCAAGAAGGAAAAGAAGCCTGAGTCCCCCACGCCGATGCATTGGCACTATAGAAAAGGAGCATTAAATGCTCAAAAAGAGGGCGTGGGATCCCTAAGGCACAAGGATGGCCATCGGAGAACACTATATGAACGCAATTGTAGGAGGGCCTGTCATGGGGAACACCTCAATGAACGCACTGGCAGAATACCCCAAGGAAGTTTATAAAGCATCCTCCTCCGCACCCTATAAGACAGGAGATGTCATCACATTCTCCGATGAAGATCTCATCGACATCAAGGTACCGCATGAAGATGTGGTCATCATATCCATGGTCATGGACAAGGTAAACAAAGTAGAGTGTGTCTTGGTCGACAGTGGCAGCTCTGTCGACATACTGTACTACCACACCTTCAAGGCCATGGAGCTCGACGAAAAGCGTCTTCAGCCCATTGTATATTCTCTGATCAGTTTCTCTAGAGATATCGTCCATGTGAAAGGAGGAATCACACTCGAGACACGAGTTGGAACAAAACCACGAATGAGAACCTACATGTCCTTGTACTTTGTGGTGGATGTCCCCTCTAGCTATCATGAGATCTTGAGATGGCCAGCACTCAATCTGTTAAGAGCCTGCGTATCAACATACTATCTCGTCATGAAATTCTCGACTAAGAATGGTGTGGGATAATGCAAGGCAAATCACGACGTATCTCGTCACTGTTACAAAAATGATCTCGATCTCAACGAAGAGAAGTGGTCAACATCTACAATTGAAATTGAAGACTTATGAGAAGACCTAAAGCAAAAGCGAGGTGCTCCCATTGAAGAACTGGATCTAGTGCTGATCTCAGAAAAAGAGACGAATAAATACTTCCAAATTAGATCATCTTTACAAGGGGAGCAGAGGGAGAATCTGGTGAAATTCTTAAAGCAAAATCTTAACGTTTTTGTATGGACTACCTCCGACATGCTTGGAATACCCAGGGAGTTAATAGAGCACCAGTTGACGATTATACCGAGTGTCAAACCTGTACACCAGAAGAAAAGAAGTTTTGGACCAGAGCAGGAGGCAGCAATATAAGTAGAAGTGGAAAAGCTACTTGCTGTTGGTTTTATTAGGGAGGTGAAATATCCTCAGTGGGTGTCAAATGTAGTCATGGTAAAAAAAGAAAATGGTAAGTGAAAAATCTGTATCGATTATTTCGATCTCAATAAAGCATGCCCTAAGAACTACTACCCTCTCCCAAAAATAGATAGGCTAATAGATGGAACAGCTGGACATCAAATGCTATCCTTCATGGACGCATACTCTGGATACAACCAAATAAGGATGTATGAGCCAGAAGAGATCAACACTGCATTCATTACGAGCAAAGGGGTCCTACTGCTACAAAGCAATGCCTTTCGGATTAAAGAATGCAGGAGAGACTTACCAAAGATTGGTAAACAAAGTCTTTGAAAAATAGATCGACAGGAATATGGAAGTATATGTGGATGATTTTCTGGTCAAAAGCATAGAATCAGATAATCACCTCCAAGATTTAAAAGAGGCATTTGAGGTCCTCCACCGTAACTAGATGATATTGAACCCAACCAAATGTGCCTTTGGCGTGGGATCTGGTCAATTCTTGGGTTTCATGGTCTCAAGCAAGGGAATTGAGGCAAATCTAGCCAAGATTGAAGCGATCATGACAATGTCGGCCCCAACAAAGCCAAAGCAGGTTTAAGAGTTAATAGGAAAGATAGCCACCCTGGGTTGGTTCATGTCAAGATCGGTAGATAAATGCCTACCATTCTTCAAAACACTAAAGGGAAACAAACATTTCAAATGGATAGCCAAAAAGCTTTTGATGAGCTCAAAATTTTCTTAACATACCACTGTTGCTCGCGTACCCCAAAGCAGGAGAAGAATTGCAACTCTACCTCACTATTTCAAGAACAACAGTGAGCTCAATACTCATTAAAGAGGTGGAAAAGGTTCAAAGACCAGTGTATTATGTAAGCAAAATTCTATTGGATGCCAAGACGAGATACAAAATGGTGGAGAAGCTGGCTCTCTCTAGTGACTGTAGCTCGAAAGTTGCGACCATACTTTTAGGGACACACTATCATAGTGTTAACTGATAAGCCATTGAAGAAGATACTGGCGCTCCCCATGTTGATATGCTAGGTCAGATGTAACCCTTGTCCAGTAATTCTTGTAACTGTACCTTTAATTCCTTTAATTCAGTAGGAGCCATTCGATAAGGTGCTTTAGATACTGGTGCAGCTCCGGGTATAAGATCTATAACGATCTCTGTCGCTCGGTCGGGTGGTAGTCCTAGTAACTCTTCAGGAAATACATCTGGGAAGTCGCGCACAACATCAATATCCTCCATTCGTGGTGCTTCCTTGGTAAGATCGACCACAGATACTAGATACCCAACTACTTCTTTCTCAAAGCACTTCCTAGCCTTTAATGCAGAGAGTATGAGCTTTCGTTTACAGGAAAGTATGGTTCCCGCAAAACTGAACTCTGCTCCTTCCTTGTCTTTAAATGTCAATTTCTTTTCAGCACATAATAGGTTTGTAGAATGCCGAGCTAACCAGTCCATTCCCAAGATGACGTCAAAGTCTGCCATCTCAAGTTGAATCAGGGTTGCATCTAGAGTTTTCTCGTCAATAAGGACTGGACATGGTCCATAACCTATTTATAATTCCACTTCTAATCCCATCGGTGACTGTACAAGCAGTTTATAGTCTAGATATTTGAGTGGTAGGTTTAGCTTCTTTCCAAATGACACAGATATGAAAGAATGAGTAGCTGCTAAATCAAAGAGTACTCTGGTGGGAATGCCATTAATAGGTACGATACCTGTGATTTGTTTTAATTTAGTCTACATGCTCACACAATGTAACACAAAATGAAAGGTTTCAGTCATACCTGTGACCACATTAGGTGATGCAGCAGCATCCTCAGATGTAACAGCATAGACTCGACCTTGCTGTAGTTATTTTCTGGGCTTATTACACTCTCTTGAGACATGCCCTACTTGATTGCAGTTAAAACATCTTATTCCTTCACCTTTTTTCTTTGGTTGCGGTGGGGCTGCTGAAGTGGTCTTGGCTGCAGCATTGAAGCCTTGAGTACGGAAGGGTTTGAATGCCTTGGTGTTCCCTCCATTGTAAGAATTTTCATTTGGCCTTTTAATACCCCTGTTTTGAGCAAAATAGCTCTCTTTATGGCTCGACTCTATCGCGCGAGCAATTTGTACAACTTCATTGTAGACTTTCTTCTCAAGTCCCAGAACATGTTCACGGATGCTTCCCCTGAGTCCCATGACGAACCTTTGGGTCTTTTTGTTTCCCTCTTGCATGCTGGAGGGTGCAAAGAAGAACAACTCCTCATAACGCTGTTGATATGCATCCACAGTCATTTGCCCTTGATACAAACTCAGGAACTCTTTCTCCATAGAATCTCTGAAACTTCTAGGAAAGTACTTCTCAAAGAATGCCTCCTTATATATATCCCAGGTCAGTTGGGCGTGCTTTGTCAACAGATACGTCCGTGTGGACTTCCACCAGTGGTGTGCATCGCCTTTCAGCATGAACGTTGCACCATCATCGTAAAATTCCTCTCCATCAATCCAGTGTGCTGGCCACAACGGATCAGATGGCTTACCACTATACTCCTTGGGCTTCATCTTTAGAAAACGCTCAACTAGTTTGGAGTGGTCTAGTTGATGAGGAACATAAGCCCCATACATAGGTAGTTGGTATTGATATCCACCTAGAGCTACTTCAGGGTTTTGTACTTGAGCCTGCATGATGGGAGTTTGAGGTACCTGGGGCACTGTGTTACTTCCCCCTGGTACTGTGCTTGCCTGTCCTGCTGGCATCGGTGTCGTCTGTGCAGCTGGAAAAACCATGCCTATGGCAGCTTGCATAGTATCTTGTACCTATTGTATTTGCTGCAGTTGTTGTGCCAAATTCATTACGACTGTAGCTAGGTCTGTAGGTGGAGCTGGCAAGTTTATAGGATTTGCCCGGCCGTGAGTTACTGGCTGTGCCACATTCGGATTACCCTGTACTTCTGGATTTTCATGGCCGCCTTCCTCCACAGGTGGTGGTGGTGGAATAGAGTTACGACTTTGTCTGGTCACTCTGCGGCCAACCATTATCTGCTCTGGTAGTGGTAATGCCTGAAAATCATAGAATACGTGAGGCAATCATCATATACTTCATTCTCATATTTAAATCCACTAGTCAATGATATTTTCAAAATTTTCAGATAATTCTGCCAAAAATACTGTATTTTCCATCGTAGGGTCGATGGTGGGGTCGATGGATGTCCGACCCTAGGGTATGCGACCCTGAGAACCACTGTTACTTACCGAGAGCCTAGGGTCGATGGTAGGGTCGATGGATGTCCGACCCTAGGATCGACCCCTAGTTCTTTGTCAGATCACCGAGAGGCTAGGGTCGATGAATGGGTCGGAGGTAGGGTCACATGTCTGGGTCGAATTATGCGACCCTAGGACTCAAAATCAGGTTTTTAATCCCGATTTTGGTTTTATTTCTCATTCTTTCTCCTCCTTTCCGACTCGGCTCATTCCTCTGAGTTGCTACAGTGTCAACTCCGACCCGTTGGTGATTTTTGCTTCACTTTTCAACTTCTACTCCTTCTCTACAGGTATGTTCTCTACTGTTTCATGTTTTTAGAGCTTTCTAACTAGGTTTTTGATCGTTTACACCGTTTTCTTTAAATTAAACTTTTTTCAACCATAAAAATTCAATTTTTATTGGGGGCTTTTACTATTGGTGACTCAATGGACGAAAGCCCTCAAAAATATTCAAGTTTCATCGGTTGGTTATCGAGAAACTTGAAAAATTCTAATTTTGACCTAATTTGTCGATATTTTTTAATTTCTTAAAATTTCTTCAAATTTAATCTTCTGAGATGAAATTTCCAACTGTATAACTTTTGCAGGATAGTTTAAAATCTATATAAGTCCTCCTGCCCATGTGTATGGGTGAGAAGTGAGGCTTTTGCCCAATTTATTCCGTCATAATGCCAAAATTTTTGAGTTTTCACCTTTACTAAGCTATTATCTGTTTTTCTTTGTTTTTGCAGATAATATGACTCGTACCAAAGTACCTAGGGTTCACGACCCGGTTCGCTTCCGTTCTAACGAGGCTGAGGCTCAGTATGCCCGCTATGCTCGTAAGAAGGTGGAGGGAGGTCATCGTGTGGACTTGGCTAGCCTAGCCTTGTTTGACGTAGAGAGAGCATTTGGTGACATGGACTGGCTTCCCGTGATCACCTACGACGCATGTACCCGTCCGGATCTGGTGAGACAGTTCTATTGTAATCTCCAGGTGGTGGGAGATCACAATGACACTGAGAGGCGTAGGGAGCTCAGGATCACGAGCTACGTCAAGGGAGTAGAGGTTTCCTTTGACTATCGACAGTTAGCGGACCTCTTGGGCATTTCATATGACTGCCCCTTGGTATACTGCGCTCCCAGAGAGCCCCAGTTATTTTCTTTGGAGATGCGGGCTGAGATAGACTGTTAGCTTATCAGAGAGGATCGCTGGGAGATGAAGGCGATCAATCTACGTCCAGAGCCTCGGGTGTACTGTAAGATCATTCAGCACAACCTGATACCCCAGAGTGGACACTACGAGAGGGTCTCCCAGTTGACCCAGTATTTTTTTTACTGTATCTGCACTAGGCAGTCTGTATGTCTCCCTTATATTATTATGCGGACGATGATCAGTGCTATGCTTCCTGGTCAGATAGGCAACCTGCCCTATGGGCGTCTGATTACCACATTGTTTACCCGCCTGGGTGTTGATTTAGTGGATGAGAGGATTCTGGAGAAATCCTTCTCATCAACTCTGGACTGGGAGGCCATCTGTAAGATGGGCATGCAGGATACTCAGGTCAGTGATGAGGAGAGGAACGCTCTGGTGCGTCCTCGTACTTGGGTGGAGATAGCAGATGCTGAGGCAGCATCGGCAGCCGATAGAGCAGGGGTTTATGGGGGTGATGCTGGGGATGAGGACCGTATGTACATGGATGTGGACTCCATACCTCCTCCATCACCTACACATACTACTGGAGCTGGTCCTTCACATGCAGCTGGTCCTTCACACCCACCTTCTGATGACATGATGGGGCTACTGCGTGAGATTAGAGAGGCTCAGCGAATGTCTAATCTGAGGGTGGGAGAGCTTCTAGATGCTCAACGCATGACTGATCGGCGGGTGGCTGATCTCACAGCTAGTCTTTAAACGACCCAGACTCAGATAGCCTAGTTGACCAGGGTGTATGCTGAGGACTATGACAGAGACCGCGAGGCACTGCCTCCCCCTTCACCTCCAGCTTCATGATGTATTTTTCTTTTGTATTACAGAGTAACTGTCCGAGTTGTGGACTGTACTCTGCTTTGGTTATGTATATAAACTTGCTTTGGTTTAATATGTATATACGTTTGTCTTTCACTCGAGTGTATATGAACTTGTTTCTCATTTAATAGATACATTATTTTTTTTCAAATTTTGTCTCAACAACACTGGTGCTTATAATGTGTTATTATTACAGCTTTTAAATTTTTATCCTATCTCAGTTCACAAACTTTTGTGGTAGTATACTGGTTTAAAAGACAGGGCCTGAGAGCTCTGATACCAAGTTGTCACACCCCAATTCCGTACTATTCAGAACAGTGTGATGAACTGCTAATAAACCAACGGTTCAACCAGGATCTCTAATAGGCTATGTCCTTTAACTTAAATCATACACATCCACAATCAAAATCAGAATAAATACACAATAGCAGAATTCTTAATATTAAATGAACTGAGAATCTAATTGTGATAATCATAAATAAAATATCCAATTATGTTGTATATCAACCGAGACATAAGTAAATAAAGTATCAAATTACATTTCCTTAATAGTTCAAATAAAAATCTAATCGAAAATACAGGAGTTGCACTCGCATGACGAGTCATGCGTCTCCACTATATCTTCCGCATCCATTGCAGCAACGTACCCGTATGTAGGAGCATTCATGTAATCTTCCACAGTAGTACATGCATCATCAACTAAAAATATTCAAATTCGAAAGGGCTGAGCACACATCACGGCTCAGTGAGCAAACAAAATAATGCACAAATATATGCATGCAATTTAATTCATAACTGTGGTCTGGTTTATAGTTTGCAATGTGCTATAGAAAGATTCAGAGGCCGCCTCACCTCTATACACGAGTGTGTAAAACCGCCCAATGAAAACGGTACTGTTGACCCCACATGCACCCACTATGGCACAATATACCCCAATGAAAACGGCATTGAAGTATCGGTTGATACCATACCAACACGTAAGCCCCTGTTGGCGAGGGCTTTCAAACTGGGCTCGCAACTAACCAATCCTAATGGCAAACAATGTATCCAAAGCCTCACCCCAGCATCCCTCAATACATCCATAGAGTAGAGCTAAGGCCCCTCGGCGGAGTCGAAGACTACACGGTCCGAGACCACCTCCCCTGATGCCCTATGACGTAATAGTTCTGCTAAGGTAATGGCGATACGACGATGTCAGTGGACAAGACTTGAATAGAGCTATGGTACAATATACCCAATGAAAACGGCATTGAAGTACCGGTTGCACCATCCCCTACCCGCATCAAGTACACTAACCAAACACAAACATTTACATGCCTATTCCTATCATCATCATCATCATCATCATGTTATAAACAACGATGTAAATATGCATGAACAGTAATAGTAGAAATGTTGGATGACATATTAAATGTACATTACACGCATACAAGCATGGAATCATACACAGTATTGGACTCAATAAATAAAACAGTTTATTATTAACCAATTAGTTTAGGTTTTGTTCCCTCACCTTTGCTTGAGTGTAAATCATCTTTCAAGCTTTAAGAATCACCTTTATATCAATAGAAAACCTAACAAGTCGATAGATTTTAATTAGAATTCATTCCGACAGTTTTAAGCTTGATGTAAAGCTAGGGGTCGCAGGTTGGGTCATAGGTTTATGCGACCCCAGGGTATAGGGTCGATGCTAGGGTCGGTTGTCCCATCGACCCTAGTTGCGACCGTAGCTTCCCTAGACTTCTTGAGAGCTTGAGGTCGATCCTATGGTCTGGTAGGGTCGGTTCCCAATCGACCCTACGTGCGACCGCACATGGTTTGAGTCGACCTTTCGTTCTACCGTCTCTTCTTTCATGTTTAGGTCCTTTGGCTTACTTCCATAGTCCATTCTATGCTTGTTCTATGGCTTAAAACTCCAAGTTACTCACTTTACATAGTTTTCAATGATTCCCTCCATGGATTCCATTGAAATCTTCCCATGGATGGATGACTTGGGTTTCTCCTAGATCATATCCTCTTTACATACTATTCTAGGGTCTTACATAATTTATGGAGAATGTAATCATACCTTAAGCTTGCTGAGATTCAGAGATTTCTCTGAATTTCTTCTCCTTAGTCTTCTTCTCCAACTCTCCTTCTCTTCTCTTTCTCTCACTTTCAATTAGGGTTTCAAAAGGAGTGAAAGAGGCTAAGGGACGTCCTATTTATAGAGAAAAACCTCCCAAAATAAGTCCCATTGAGATTAGGAAAGAATCCCCTTGAATTTAGGAAAGTTTCCTATTTACGGTTTCTGTCGGTGATCCTAGGGTGGATGATAGGGTCGCAGATCCCGTCGACCCTAGGGTTTTAGTTGTCCGTCCCTAGGACTAAAACTCATGGGTCTGTCTTTTGATTTGGGTGGGGTCGACCCTACCTGTTTAGGTATGCGACCCTACCCTCTATTTTACTGTTTTTGGGTCAATTTCATGCTTGGTCTTGCGATTTCCTTCACGCACTTGGTCCACTTGGCTCGACCATGATAGGTAGACCTGGTACAAGGTGGTAAGACCAGTTAGTTCGATACGGATCTTACAAGCCAAATAGGCGAAGGTGCACTTTACCAAAAAATACTTCAACAAGGCAATTACTAGCCATCCGTGCTCATCGATTGCAGTAAGTACGCAACCAACTGTGAAAAAGGCCAGAAGCATGCCATTAGCAGCCATCAGCCCACCAGCGACCAAGCTCCAGTCAATAAATAGTCCCCTACTATTCGCAATGTGGGGGTTAGATATCGTCGTCCAATACCAAGGGCCAAAACTTCTAAAAAATTCCTCATCGTGGCTATAGATTAATGTTCTAAATGGGCAAAGGCGGAAGCAGTAGTATGTGTAGATATAGCTCCGATTGTGACCTTTCTTCGAATGAACGTGATATACTACTATGGCATCCCAAGAGTACTTATCACTGGCAATGGACCACAGTTCGACAGCTAATAGCTTAAGGCTTTCTGCGAAGGGTTTGGAATTGAGCATAGGTTTGCGACAATATACCACCCAGAAGCAAACGGCCAAGTCAAAGCCACTAATAAGACAATCTCCAAAGGGGTAGCTCATCGACTGGGAACAGCAAAGGGAAAGTGGTTCGATGAACTTCCAAGCATCGTCTGGTCCTATAGAACTACAAGCCAAACACCCACAGGAGAAACACCCTTTTGGGGATAGAGGTGACTCACTCCAACTACAGGATCTTCAATTATGATGAGATCCAGAATAATGAAGAACTAAGAATCAACCTAGACTTACTTAAAGAGGTTTGTGAAAACGCATACTTAAGAATACTTGCTTACTAGCAAAGGGTAGCAAGGTATTACAACTCGCACATCCGAGCTAGGTAGTTCAAAGTCGGCGATTTGGTTCTTCGTCGATCTGCTGTATCTAAACCTTTCCAACAAGGCAAGCTAATGCCAATTGGGAGGGACCTTATAGAATAATCCATATAACGAGGCGAGGGACATGTTATCTCGAAACCATGGAAGGGAGATACATACAAAAACCCTAACAACTGGAGAATCTATGAAAATTCTATTAGTGATGTAATAGACAAGAGAAAAGCTCAATTAAATGTCTGACATCCAAACCTTTTGGTCTTATGAGTCTTCGAGTACAATTATAAGATGAGGCAATACTCTAGCACCCGAGTTCAAAGTGAACTAGGTACTACTAGAGTAAAACAATAAATTCCCGAGAAGTTAATTGTATCGAGATTTAAATGGCATATAAGCAATTCACTATGAAAAATTTGGAAGAAGGAACATTCCAACAAAACTGTGTTATAAAGATAAAAGATCATGCAAGCTCGGTAAAGAAAAAGTTCCAATACGACAAAGGGCAAATTTATAAAAAAAAGAAGGGGAAGTATTTCAACTTTCAAAGTACTACGAGATTAAATTACTTAGAAACGTATTCCTTTAACTGGGAAGGGGAGTATGGGTAGCTCTAAAACCCGAGAAGTTAACATGAGGGCAAATCGATCTCATGTAATCCCCGAACTCGAAAAGCTCCTTCAGAGCCTTTTGTCTTTAATGTGATTCGCCTGTTGCTCCTCAAGGACCATGACCTGCTGCCTAAACTTCCAAGTTTCTTCCCTTAAAGCACCGTTTGATCTTTTGTTCTCTCTTTCTCCTCTTTCAGTGCATCCTCCGCTAGTTCTCTGTCGAGTTCAGCTTGGCACATCGAGCCTCCAGCAAATCGATTCTCCCAAATAGATCATGGAGATTGTTGGCATACTGAAACAAGAAGAAAAAGAAGTCAACAAACAGAGCCAGGAATGAAAAGACTAACCTCTAGAAGCTCGGAAGAGATCCTCTCAATAGCAGGACGAGAAGGTCCCTCGTGCGAGGCACCATGTCTACTAAATAGACCAAGAAAGAAGAGAGGTAAAGAGGACCTCACAGGGCTGTTGAGTTAAAGCCCACTAATAATGGGAGTAGTAGAGACATCGATACATGGAGAAGATGATTTCCTTGATCGCTTGGAGGAAGAAACCGACACTACCTTTCCCTTCAATTGTTGAGAAGCCCTAGCAGTCTTTTCTAAGGTCCTTCTTGAAGAACGAACTGGGGGAGGAGAATCAGCTAAAAACAAGCATGCCAGAGATCATCAAAGAAAAAAGGTTGAAAAATGAAAAGAACTGGAGGAAGAGAAATACCAGACTTAGGCGAGACATCGTCATCATCGACCTCCATGATAGGATCTCCACTGCTACCTCTGATGAAGACTTGGAGGGGTTCAAGAAAGGTAGGAAGCCAAAATTCAGGCTCTGCAAATTTAGTATGGTAAAACTCGAAGTCACGCACTCTCTCCCGGGAAAGATGGAATGAGACTAGATCATTGCCTGACAGTTCGACTGTTGAGTTCAATTCTCTCGCCTCTCTATCCCTAAGGAAACCCTAGGAATGATTAACAGGGAGGATAACTCTATCTCTCTGTCCTATAAAAAAGAAAGAGGAGCGCCAGTTCAGAGATCCCCTCTGAGTTTTCAAAATATTTAGAGCACCGGCCCTAGTCTTAAAGAAGACCCACCAGGTAGGCCTCAAGATACCGGTCTCCTTCTCCACAATTAGGCCATAAAAGGACTTAAATAGATCAACGGATGAAGCACGACCAATCTTCTGAAAGAAGTAGATGAAAGAAATCAACTGACACCATGAGTTAGGTTGAACTTGTCCTAGATAGGTGGTAGTATCTCAAGATGGAAAGAACTTACTCAGGGAGAGGAAGGCATAAAACTAGAGGCGAGCATCTCTTTAAAGACGCAATTCTCATGAGCATTTGTAGCATTTGGAGATTCAGCATCAGAAGGAACCTTGTACATGAATTCTCTTGAAACTTGAAAAGAAGATAGAAGAGAATCTATCTCACTGGTACTCATTTTGGAGCGATAAAGGGCACAAAGAAGTTTATCTCTTGGTTTGGGAGTATCAGCATCCCCAGAGGAACTACTCCCAGTGGGAGTTTTAGCAGAAGACATCCTTAAGAAATGAAAGAAAGGGGTAGGAGAAGATAACTTCAGAAATTTGATCAACTTTGCAAGGGGAAGATGGAAAGATATCCAGCGCAAGGTAGGTGATATATACAATCGGAGTTTGCAAATGTTTCCCCCAAATTTCAAAAAGTTGAAATTTTGAAGACAGGGGGGCACGTCAATTGCCAGCCACCGTAGTAGGACTACTTTCCATGTGATGTCACCCCCTTCATCAATAGGTAACTTCCAAAGTTAATGCACCTAAAAAGGCACAAAGAGGAAATAATGAAGACATTTGAAAAGGCAAGGCCATGTGAGAGACAATTGGGCAAATTACAAAAAGGAAGATGCAAGCAATCATAAGAGAACTCCAAAAGTTTTCCTTTAAAGTTCAAATCTATAGCTGTTACATTGATATTCCACCCTAAAATAAGGGGATTTTTTTTCCAAAAAAAGGAGATAATGAGGCAAGCTCAAGCTCGGTCAGTAGCCTATGCAATCGTCTCTGTCTAGACAGGAGCAACATTTTGAACAATGTTGACATCGTGAGCAAAAGGATCTTTGAATGCGAATGACTAGGATCAACAACAGTCGAAGTTTGCAGCTCGGCTTCAGGTCCTTCATCCTCAAAATCATTCTCGGAGTCCTCTTCCCCTGAAGATGAGGACGAAACATCATCCAACTTCAAATCATAACCATCGAGGTTTAACTCGGCCGCTACCTTGCGCACAAAGTGACGAAGCTTGTAAGTATCCTCGAGAAAAGCATTCCCGCAGATTTTGGTCCAAAGAGGATGTTTTGAAGGAGAGTCCAAGACGTACTGGTCAAGCTCGATAGAGACTTTGAACTCTTCAATGGCCTGTCGAATCTGCCCTAGGGTCTCAAACTCAACCTTCTGGAGTTTAGCCTCGAGACTCTCTTTCTTTCGGCTGTTATCCTTCTTTAAAAGATTTAACTCTGCAGCGGCTCTTTCTTTCTCCAATCTAAGCTTGGACTTAAGCCTCAAAACTTTGAGCTCGGCCTTAAGCCTCAAAACTTCGAGCTCGGCCTTGGTAGAATCCAGCTTCTCTTTCAGAGACTCATTCTTTTTGGAGAACTCTCGATGGACCCTGTAAGCCTCCTTCAGAGCCCGATTACTGGCCCCAAGCTTCTCTAAATTTTTCGACCTATGTTGCCTATGCTTCGAAAGATGCCACGAAGCATTCAAAAGCTGGAAGAAAAGTGGAGAAGCGTTAGAGGGCGACAACTATAAAGAAGGAAAATGTCGAAGCAACAAGTGAATACTTACGCCCATGAGATATCGCCTCTCTGATCACTCCACTTCATCTACTGCCATCTTGTCAAAAGACTTGACATCAATGGCTAAGCATATGCCTTCCACAACCTGAAGCACGACCTCTGACGAAGCGATAGCTCTATCAGCCTGGTTAACATGCCATTTCAGACGATAAGGAGACTTGGCCGAATTAGGGCTGCGACCTTGACTAGAAGATCTCTTCTTAAGGTTTTTGCTTGAAGTTGTATGAGTGGAGGGCAAGGACGGATTAGAAACCCCTGCGGTAGTAGACCCTGAAGCAACAAAAGACTCTTGAGGCTGGGGAGATGGAGAAGAAACCTCAACAGTTCCCGTAGCAGGGACCATGCTGGGGGTAATCCCCAGGTCGTCTAAGGGAACCAAGGGAAGAGACTCCTCTGAATGAGTTGAAGATGCAGAACCTGTCTTGGTCCTAATCTTCTTCCAGGCCGGGGCACCTTGAATCTTTCTCTCTTTGGTGGTCACAGCTCCTGTACTAGGGACCCTTACAAGTTTGGGGCGAGAAACATTCTTCTTCTGGCTTGTCTCCTTTGAACCTTCAGCTCCCTTCTTCGATGTGCGTTGCTGATCTTGCAACTTCTGAATCTCGAAGATATCCAGAGAAGACTTCGCCACTGTAGAAACATTAGGAAAAGACGGTTAATATCAAGAAAATGCAAAATTCAAGAAGAAAATGCATAAAACAAAATTCCTTAGCTTACTTGAGCTCCCTGAGACAAAATAAAGCCTCGAGGGGATAGTGTTGGCATAGACATCATCCCCTATCCCAAAGTTGTTGGGGCATGTGAGGACAAATATCCACCCAACACTGATGAACGGTAAATGATTTGGAGTCGCCACCTAGATTAAGGTCTAGGACCCATAAAAATATAGTCTCATCATAAGAAAAGACTTCTATTGACTCATGACCCAATATATCAGCTTTGATCTATTAGAGAATGAGTAAGCGTTCAAGGTAAAGTTTGGGAAGGTGTTAGGCACCCAAAGCTGCCCGATCCAAAAATTGGCCTCCTATGTGATTTTACTTTCCTTAGACTCTATGGTTCAGACTGTTCATGGTCAATGGATGATAACTAATGCTCATGGGTGATCCTATGCCAAGTTTTTAAGTTCTTCTAACCTAGGTTCAGCTAAACATGTTCTTAAAGTAAATAAATAAGTAAAATAATATATAGTGAATCGAACCAAAGATGGTTCGGTGATGGACTGAATCTGAGACGTCCATCCTAAGATTGCTTACGTATTTCAATCCTGGAAATCAAGTCCATAACTAGTTCAAACTGAATGTGATTAAGGTTTATGGAGGTGATTTATGTTTAAGCTTTATTAGATTCAATTATTCAAATTGAGGTTTATGCTTGATAATGATTGAGATTGAATTTAAATAGCTTTAGTAAACCAGTGAATGACCTCAAATGGGTTTTGGGATCCCTTGACCCATCAAATTTCTTTGTTGTCCACTTGAACTTAGGGGGCAATTTCACTTCTGGAAAGAAACACAGTCCTTCAGCATCTAGTATTTGACTTTTTACACCCTTTAAACCCCTCAGAATTTTCTCCATCTGACTCAACCTATCCCCTTATGGGCCTTCTTCTTCCCTTGGTTTCTGGGTTACGGTAACCCTCTGAATAATTGACTACTTTTGGTATATGACACCCTCCATATCTTCAAATGTCAGATTTGTGAAAAATTATGGCACTGTTTGGTTAGGGGTACCCATTCCTTATGGGGGTATCACATTCATCCTTTCAGAGGTCGACCCTTGGGCCTGTACTTGCAATTGTAGGTCCTTTATCGCTGCAGCTATCATTCCCATAGTTTCCTCCATCTTCTCCATCCTAGACTTAGTAGTGTTTGGAACTTGGTTTGATCTGTTAGCCATTGGTTCAATTGATGCGATTGAGGTAAGACTAACTGGTTCAGGTGTGGACACACTAGACAACCTCCCAATGAGGGGATCTCTTATCCACGAGGTAGAAATGGTTACGATTTAGGCTGACTCCTGAACCGGTACCGAAAAAGAACCAAAACTGACAAGTATTAGGACTCCAAGATGGTGGGAAAATGGAAAGAAAAGTTACATGCACAAACAAAGTTGACTCGACCAAACAAATGTTAGCTCCCTTATGAAACCCGTTAAACAAGCATTATCTGTATCAATTTAGTTGCTTCGACTGACCCTGTGATTAGTCTTGGGCTTCATGACCCAAACAGTTCATTAGGCAACAAGGTCCAACCACTTGGTTCATCAAATTCAAAGAGATTGAAACTGATATACGTATTCCTAGCTTTCATACGGGATAGTTAGCAAAAGCGGTTCATGACTGAATAAACCAATAAATAATAGTTCCATCACAACACCTATGTCGTAACAGGGAATTTCTGCTCGTTTTTGAAGCCGACGTGTTAACAATGATGGATCCAATACTCTGAGTTCATTGATAGAGAGTGTACAGTGGCCGTCCACTATGACGTGGGACAGGTTTATACATTTCTCTTGCTCCCATCAAGTGAGAGTTCAAGATGCTCATTGTGTAGATTCTAACATGTCAACCAATTGAGAGTAAAAACGGACAGAACTTCGATGTCATTGGCATAAATGTCGTAATTGAATGGGTTTTACCATGTGGACCAAAATAACAAACATGTGACTCAAACTGGGTTAGGACCGGCAAGGCTACCTTGATGAGGAGGGGTGGCTTATCCCGTCTACATGGTGGATCATGGGCCCTTCGATTCCTTTTTGATATACCATTTTGCAAAATGTCAAGACCTAGAGTAGTATGACGCCTTCCTGGACGGACCCAAGAAACAATCGTCAGAGGCTCTCATCAGTAGAGACTTTTACAAGGTACGCATCAAGGTTGTGCTTTTCACCTAGCGGATGATCCCATCTGCATGAGGACCCGAGTCGGCTAATAGCACGATATGTGACTGAACCCATACCCCCCAAAACAATATGTACAAATATAAATAATAATAGCTCTAGATCTAGCATCCAATGTCAATCAATCAATGTAGGAAAGTGAATCTAAAGTTTGAACGTGAAATCCCTAGTAGTGTCGCCACTGTAAGGACAAAGTTCGTCTCTCTTCCACCCATCTCTGATGGACGAAAAAAATAATGATTTGGAGTCGCAGCTAGATTAAGGTCTAAGACCTATAAAAATATAGTCTCATCATAAGAAAAGACTTCTGTTGACTCATTTGACCCAATATATTAGCTTTGGTCTATTGACGGAAAAACATTCAAGGTACAGTTTGGGAAGGTGTTAGGCACCCAAAGCTGCCTGATCTGAAAATCAGCCTCCTATGTGATTCTACTTTTCTTAGACTATTGTTTTGAATATTCATGGTCAATGGATGATGAGTAGGGCTCATGGGAGATCTTATGCCAAGTTTCTCAGTTCTTCTAACCTAGGTTCAGCCAAACATGTTCTCAAAATAAATAAACAAAAAAAGTAATATACAGTGAACCGAACCAAAGATGGTTCGATGATGGACTGAATGTGAAATGTCCAAGACATCTCAAATTGCCTACGTATTCCAATCTTGGAAATCAAGTCCATAATGTAGTTCGTACGGAATGTGATTAAAGTTTATGGATGTGATTTATGATTAAGCTTCATTAGATTCAATTGTTCAAGTTGAAGTTTATGCTTGATGATGATTGAGATTGAATCTAGATATAGCCTAATGTGGATTGAAGTGAATATAGATATAGATATGGGTATGATATGGATATGGATATTGATATGATATGGAGGACCTAAGGATTCTAGGATATGGTATCGTACTTGGAGAGGTCCTCCAAGTTTCCTACGTATTTCTGAGGTCCTAAAAATCAGGTACAACGTAGTTTGTTGTGATGTTTTGATACTCTCGGGGAGCAAGGATGTGTCTACTCTCAGGGGTATCTCTCTCTCTCTACTCTCAGGGAGTAATTTATCTCTTTTTCTACTCTCAGGGAGCAATCTGTTTCTTTCTCTCTCTACTCTCAGGGAGCAAGGGTATATGAGTCTATGTTAGGGAATCTTTCCAAACTACCTACGTATCTTAGTATGAAACCTACGTGCAAATTTCGGGGACGAAATTTCTTTTAAGGGTGGGGGATTTGTAAGACCCGTACTCCATGAACCTGATCTAAACCTTTTATTCATATCGTAACAGGTCTTCCAATCATCACCGGGCCAGATGGGATGAGCGGATGACAACAAGGTATGAAAACGGACCAGAATTAGGAATGATATTTTCATACCAGTCGATGGTACCGGTCTATGGTACCGGTCGACCGGTATAGCCTGCGCAATAGACCACTTAGATCCGAAAACGGATCTCTACGGGTCCCACTTTCCAAATTCCAAACCGAAGGACTTTTCTAATGTTAGGAAACTTCCTAAACTCAACCCTATCCTATATAAGGACTCCTAAACCTCCTAAAATCCCTTTCATTGATCCTCACAAACCTTAGAGAGGAGAAAGAGATTGAAGAAGGAGAAAAAGCTAGGAAGGAAATGGGAGAGCCGCCATTGTTGTTGGACGAAGAATACATTACCGCGAACCAACGGTAAGTGCTTAAACCTTCCTCTACTTTAATCGTTCTAGGATGGTTAGTCATGTTTGGATCAATACCATGCAAAGCGAGGTATTGATCTAAACCATATTTTTGCCGTCAAACCCTAATCTAGTCGGTAAACCCTAGATTCAAGTTCTAGGTTGAAGATCATCAAAACTAGGACTTGAATGGAGTTGAACAACTCTAACTCATTGTTTAGACCTAGAATGTATAAGGTGAAACCCTAGAATCAATAGGGGGTGATCGACGGAAGGCGAGAACCGGATGTATGGTCTTCCGAAGACATACCGGTCGACATACCGGTCGCACCTTTCCCCACAGTGCCGCGGCCGGTACCTGCGACTGGTCTGCTCTATGAGGAGTATTTTGACCTTGGTTTTTCGACCAACGTAAACCCTAAGAAAACTATTTTAATTCAACCCTAACATCGTGTAGGACCTTTTGATAGCAAGTTTGGATTCTGTGACGCGGAGCAAGCTATCAAACAAGCGTTAGGTAAGGGAATCAGACCTAAACCCTAATAATTAAATAACAGTAATATGTTGTTAATAACTATGATTCTATGGACTGACGTTTGTGCATATTCGCATGTCATCCTTTACTTTCAGTTATTATTATTGTTCATGTATACTCGCTATGCTAGGATGTGATTGTTAGGGATGTGATTGTTTTCGTTGGTGTGTAAAATGGGAAGAGCCTGGGGTCTGGGATCATTCCTCACACTAGCACCTTTTCGTATCGTTCTGTCTTAGCATGCTTGGTGCGGGTAGGGTATCAGGGGGAGGAAGTGGCATTGTGGTCTTCGACCTGGCCACTAGACTGTAGCTCTATCTCCATGTTGTAGGGAGCTATGCTGGGATAGGGCCTACTATGATGACATATAGGATTGGTTAGTTGCGAGCCCAGTTTGCAAGCCCTCGCCAATAGGGGCTTAAGTGTTGGTATGGGTAGGGTATCAGGGGAATTATTGGCGATGTTTGATCCGAACGCTTTAGCTCTATCTCTATTCCATGGTGGGTGCATGTGGGACGACAGTGGTGTTTGATCCATTGGGCGGCTTCACACACTCGTGTATAGAGGTGCGGTGGCCGCCAATCCTTTCTATAGCACATTGCAAACTTAAACCAGACCATAATGTGAATGTTACTCATGCATATGTTGGTTGCATTGTCTGATTGTCTTACTGAGCTAAGTTGTGAGCTCACCCTTGTGTTCACACTATTTTTAGATGTTGATGTAGGATATACTGTGGAGGACTATGTGGATGCTCCGGCGTATGGAGGTGTTGCTGCTTTAGAAGTGCAAGTAGGAGAGGACGAGCATGAAGTTTCATGCGAGTGCCCTTTCTGCGTGTACCTCTAGGATTTGTTTAGTTTATTTATTTATTTTCAGTTGGATTTAAAAATTGATGTAAGGATATTTATTTACGTTTTGATGTGGAGAATAATTAGATATTTTATTTAAATTATCAATAGAGAATTCAGTTCATTTAATTTAAGACTTTCGCTATATTTTATTATATTCTGATTATGGTTATGTGTAATGGTTTGTATGAGTGGACACGGTCTTATTGAGATCCTGGTGTGAACCGTTGGTTTAGTGACGGTTCACTCACACTTCTAGTTCAGTCAGAATTGGGGTGTGACAACTTGGTATCATAGCTCTTAGGCTCTGTTCAATAGACCATATTTGCACTTAACTGAGTCGATGAACTGAGATAGGAAGAATTTAAAAGTCTTAATAAAAACACACCTTAAGCAATTGTTTGATATTTGAGACTAAATACCAAAGAGCATAATGTACTATACTAAAGGTGGAATTAATAAATAGACATGCTCTAGATAGGAACCTTAATGACAGGTGAGAAAAATCATAAACTTCTATTAAATTGAAAAGGAAAGAGTAATTTAAGATGGTAGGCAGAAACAGTCGTAGAGGCTCACGAAAGCGTCACCACTCCAGGGTGCGCCAAGCCGAGGACAATGTGGAAACATGAACTGTAGATGAGCAAAACCTGAACCCAGAAGGTGGAAAAGGGCAGAGTCCCAGAGCACCAACAAATTTTCCAGGACCTCCTCACACTAACTCTGAGACAATTGTGACGAATCTGATTTTTCAGATGAAAGCTCAGCAGAAAGCATTCCTGAATGAGATGCTGAAGATGTTCAGGCCACTAGGATATATCCCTATAGAAGGTACGCCTGAGTCTGGGGGAAATAACACCACACTGCCAATGGATGGTAGTACTGGGCCGATGGGCCAAGGACATAATCTATAACCACCACACCAATTTCCAACGTCGTCTGCCTATCAAGGGATCTATCCGTACCCACCACCATGGTATGGAACATATGCCCAGGGGCAGAATGACCTAAGTCAAGCGGTGGATAGGGTTTTGAAATTGAAACCCCCTACTTTCACAGGGAAACCAGGAAAATCACTATGGCCTGCATAGTGGGTTGTTGAGATGGAGAAGAACTTTCGTCTAATGACTTGCACGGAGGATGAGAAGGTGTTGTTTGCTACGCACATGCTTAAGGAAGACGCTAATGCCTGGTGGAATTCTACCCGGACATACTTGGAGACAAAGCACACTCAGATCAATTGGAAAATATTCAAGGGAGCCTTCTTTGATAAGTACTTTCCGAAGAGCTTTCTAGATCAAATGGAGAAGGAATTCTTAAATCTGTAACAATCCCTGTTGATGCGTACTAGTAGAGGTATGAAGAACTATTTTTCTTCGCTCCAGTAAGCATGCAAGAGGAGGAAACCAAAACCCGTAGGTTCACCATGGGATTACGAGGAAGTATCCGGGAGAACGTCTTGGGTTTGGAGAAGAAAGTGTACAACGAGGCTGTACAGATTGCTAGGGTAATTGAATCTAGCCAAAGAGACAACTTCTTTGCTCAAAACAAGGGACTGAAGAGGCCTGCTACTGAAACTTGGGGTGGAGGGAACACTAGACCATTCCGCCCATACAGGGCTCAGTCTGCTGTGGTGCCAGCAAGGAATACTACTGCACTACCATCGTCATAGTTAGCTGGACAAAACCCAAATGTCAAATGTTTTAACTGTCAACAATTGGGTCATTATGCAAAGACCTGTACACTACCTAAGAAGCAACTGCCACAGTAAGGAAAGATATTCGCAGTCACCACTGAGGAGGCAGCTGCATCACCTGATGTGGTTACTGATATAATTACATCCCCTCCTATTTGGCTTACTATTTTGTTGTGTGTGAGCATGTAGAACTAAGGGATAATTAAATTTTAGGAACTGTAAATATAGCTGGTGTATCCGCCAAAGTACTCTTTGACTCTGGGGCTACGCACTCCTTTGTTTCTATGTCTTTTGGGAGACGAATGGAGTTACCTATCAAGTATTTAACCGCAAGCTTGATAGTTCACTCTCCGTTGGGAGTAGAAGTGGCATTGATTGAATGCTATGGGCCATGTACAATTAGTATTGAGGGCTGAAACCTAGAAGCAAATCTTGTTCAACTTGAGATGGCAGACTTTGACGTCATCTAGGGAATAGATTGGCTAGGCCATCATTCAGTTAGCTTATTATGTGGAGAAAGAAAACTTGTGTTTAAAGATGAGAAGGGAAAAGAGTTTAGCTTCACTGGAACCAAGTTACCTAGGAAGCGGAAGCTGATCCTCTCTGCCCTAAAAGCTAAGAGATGCTTCGAGAAGGGAGGAGTGGGGTACTTAATATCTGTGGTCGAAATCACTGCAGAGGTGCCAAAAGTGAAAGATCTAGATGTGGTACAAGAGTTTTCAGATGTATTTCTAGAAGATCTATCAGGTTTACCTCCAAACAGGGCTATAGAGTTCGTGATAGACCTCATGCCAGGGTCGGTGCCGGTGTCTAAGGCACCGTACCGGATGGCCCCTACAGAATTAAAAGAGTTGAAGACCCAATTATAAGAACTACTAGATAAGGATTCCATACGACCAAACATATCGCCATGAGGAGCACATGTATTGTTCGTAAAGAAGAAGGACGGTAGTGTATGGCTATGTATCGACTATCGAGAGCTGAACAAGTTAACCATTAAGAACCGATACCCTTTGCCTAGGATCGATGATTTGTTCGATCAATTGTAGTGTGCAAAGGTTTTCTCAAAGATTGATCTTAGATCAGGGTACCACCAATTGAAGATCAAGGCAGGAGATATTCCAAAAACGGCTTTCAGGACAAGGTATGGGCATTATGAGTTTCTGGTAGTGTCGTTCAGGACTAACGCTCCAGCATCGTTCATAGAACTGATGAACCGAGTGTTTCATGACATGTTGGACACTTCGGTCATCGTATTCATTAATGACATCTTGGTCTACTCAAAAGACAAGGAAACTCATGCAACACATTTGAGAGCAGCCCTACAACGGCTGAGAAGAGAGAAGCTTTACTCCAAGTTCAACAAGTGTGAATTTTGGCTGAAAGAAGTGGCCTTCTTGGGTCACGTAGTATCTACAGACGGTATCAAGGTGGATCCAAGCAAGATCATAGCTATAATAGGATGAGATGCACCAAAATCAGTTGTGGAGATTTGTAGTTTCCTTGGATTGGCTGGTTACTAAAGAAGATTCGTGGAAGACTACTCAAGGATCGCCGTCCCACTTACCATACTAACCAAGAAAGGAGAAAAGTTCATATGGACAGATGAGTGTGAGAAGTGCTTTCAAACTTTGAAGTCAAGACTAGTCTCTGCACCTATCTTGACCATCCCAGCACCAGGCTTGCCATTTACCCTATATACGGATGCCTCAGGGTTGGGTCTTGGATGTGTGTTGATGCAAGGAGAACAGGTGATTGCCTATGCATCAAGACAATTGAAAGATCATGAGAAGAACTACCCTACGCATGATCTGGAGTTAGCAGTGGTCATTCACGCAATCAAGACTTGGAGGCACTATCTTTATGGTGAAAAGTTTCAGATTAAGTCGGATCACAAGAGTTTAACTTACCTTTTTACTCAGAAGGACCTGAATATGAGACAGAGGAGATGGTTGGAACTATTAAAAGATTATGATTGTGACATCCAGTACCATCCGGGTAAGGCAAACGTTGTGGCCGATGCCTTAAGCAGAAAGTGGGCATTGAAACCTGAGGCAGGACCTAGTACAAACACTGTATTGTGTGCTGCAAACTCAGGCTCAACAAAGAAGGATAAAGACTATATATTAGAGACTATGGGAGATCCATTGGAACAGGGCTTAATTCATAAGTTCATATTGATGTTCGCAGCTTTGAAGATCTCATCGGATCTCATAGATGAGGTCAAAGTAGCAATCCTACAGGATCCACACCTCAAGACTATGCAAGAAGATCTAGAGAAGGGTAAAAGCAACCCTGAATTTATCTTGGATTCAGACAAGGTACTCAGGTATCATGGATGATTATGTATACCTGAGAGTGAGAACTCAAATATCAGAGATAGAGTTATGACAGAAACTCATTACACCCCATATTCGGTACATCCAGGAAGCACCAAGATGTACCATGATTTAAGAAGATTATATTGGTAGAGGGGTATGAAAGCGGATGTAGCTCGATTCGTATTCCAATGTCTGAATTTCCAGCAAGTTAAAGTTGAAAGGCATAGACCTGTAGGTTTGCTACAACCACTACAGGAGCCAGCATGGAAGTGAGATTGTATCACAATAGATTTCGTCACTGGCCTACCCTTGACACCAAGGTCAGTAGATGCAGTATGGGTTATAGTCGATCGACTTACCAAGACAGCTCGATTCAATGCTGTCAGACCTCAGTATACCATGGAGAAGCTAGCCAAGCTATATGTGGATAATATAGTCAGACTTCATGGCATTCCAGAAAGTATAGTATCTGAAGGAGATCCCCGTTTTACATCAAAGTTCTGAGAAGGATTACAAAAAACTATGGGAACCAAGTTGAAGTTTAGCACAAGTTTTCATCCTCAGACAGACGAGCAGTCAGAAAGAACTATTCAAATTTTAGAAAATATGCTCTGAGCGTGTGCCCTAGATTTCAAAGGAGCTTGGGAAGAGAAGCTATCGCTTATCGAGTTTGCTTATAATAATAATTACTAGGCTACGATCCAAATGGATCCATATGAGGCACTCTATGGAAAGAAATGTCGTATACCTCTGTTATGGAATGAGGTGGGAGAGAGAAGGATTGTAGGACCGGAGTTCATCGAAGAAACTTGTCGAGTGATTGATCAAATTAAGGAAAGAGTGAAGACAGCTCAAGTTCGACAAAAGCATTATGTAGATAATCGACGTCGAGATCTGGAGTTTGCAATGGGTGATAAGGTTTTCTTGAAGATATCACCTGTGCGAGATCTAAAACGGTTTGGTAAGAAGGGAAAGCTATGCCCCATGTATATGGGACCATACGAGATTTTGACCAGACATGGTAATGTGGCATATCAACTGGCTCTACCACCATCTATGTCAAGCATTCATGATGTGTTCCATGTTTCTTTATTGAAGAAGTACGTCAGGGATTCATCGCACATCTTGACAGCAGACCCACCAGACTTGATAGAGGACTTGACATTTGAAGTAGTACCTGTGATGCTCACAAGCCGAAAGGTACAACATCTTCGAAGCAAGGATATCCATTATGTGAAAGTGCATTGGAAAAGCCAAGATGTAGAAGAAATCACTTGGGAGGAAGAGAACGCGAAGCGAAAGGAATACCCTAACCTTTTTGACAACCAAGGTACGTTCAAATTTCGAGGCCAAAATTTATTTTAAGGGTGGGGGAGTTGTGTAACCTACGTGCAAATTTCGAGAATGAAATTTCTTTTAAGGATGGGGGAGTTGTAAGATCCGTACTCCATGAACCCGATCTAAACCTTTCATTCATATTGTAACAGGTCTTCCAATCATCACCGGGCCAGACGGGACGAGCGGATGACAACCAGGTATGAAAACGGACTAGAATTAGGAATGATATTTTCATACCGGTTGATGGTACCGGTCTATGGTACCGGTCGACCGGTATAGCCTGTGCAGCAGACTACTTAGATCCAAAAATGGATCTCTGCGGGTCCCACTTTCTAAATTCCTAACCGAAGGAATTTCCTAATGTTAGGAGGCTTCCTAAACACAACCCTAGCCTATATAAGGACTCCTAAACCTCCTAAAATCTCTTTCATTGATCCTCACAAACCCTAGAGAGGAGAAAGAGATTGAAGAAGGAAAAGAAGCTAGGAAGGAGAGGGGAGAGCCGCCATTGTCGTTGGACAAAGAACACGTTACCGCGAACCAACGGTAAGTGCTTAAACCTTCCTCTACTTTAATCGTTCTAGGATGGTTAGTCATGTTTGGATCAATACCATGCAAAGTGAGGTATTGATCTAAACCATATTTTTTCCGTCAAACCCTAATCTAGTCTGTAAACCCTAGATTCAAGTTCTAGGTTGAAGATCATCAAAACTAGGACTTAAATGGAGTTAGAAACAACTCTAACTCATTGTTTAGACCTAGAATGTATAAGGTGAAACCCTAAAATCAATAGGGGGTGACCGACAAAAGGCGAGAACCGGATGTATGGTCTTCCAGAGACATACCGGTCGCATGGTATCTCTCGGAGGCTGGTCTGTGGGGACCAGTTGACCATACCAGTTGCACATTTCCCTACAGTGCCGTGGCCGGTACCTGTGACCGGTACCTACGACCGGTCTACTCTATGAGGAGTGTTTTGACCTTGTTGGTTTTCGACCAATGTAAACCCTAAGAAAACTATTCTAATTCAACCATAACATCGTGTAAGACCTTGTGATAGCAAGTTTGGATTCTGTGACACGGAGTAAGTTATCAAACAAGCGTCAGGTAAGGGAATCAGACCTAAACCCTAATAATTAAATAACAGTAAAATATTGTTAATAACTATGATTATATGGACTGATGTTTGTGCATATTCGCATGTCATCCTTTACTTTCAGTTATTATTATTGTTCATGCATACTCGCTATGCTAGGATGTGACTGTTAGGCATGTGATTGTTTTCATTGATGTGTAGAATGGGAAGGGCCTGGGTTCTGGGATCATTCCTCACACTAGCACCTTTTCGTATCGTTCTGTCTTAGCATGCTTGGTGCGGATAGGGTATCAGGGGGAGGAAGTGGCACTATGGTCTCCGGCCTGGCCACTAGACTCTAGCTCTATCTCTATACCATAGGGAGCTGTGCTGGGATAGGGTCTACTGTGATGACATATAGGATTGGTTAGTTGCGATCCCAGTTTGCAAGCCCTCGCCAATAAGGGCTTACGTGTTGTATGGGTAGGATATCAGGGGAATTGTTAGCGGTGTTTGATCCGAACGCTTTAGCTCTTTCTCTATTCCATGGTGGGTGCATGTGGGACGACAGTAGTGTTTGATCCATTGGGTGGCTTCACACACTCATGTATAGACGTGCGGTGGCCGCCAATCCTTTCTTTAGCACATTTCAAACTTAAACCAGACCATAATGTGAATGTTACTCATGCATATGTTTGTTGCATTGTCTGATTGTCTTACTGAGCTAAGTTGTGAACTCACCCTTGTGTACACACTATTTTTAGATGTTGATGCAAGATATACTGTGGAGGACTATGTGGATGCTCCGACGTATGGAGGTGTTGCTGCTTTAGAAGTGCAAGCAGGAGAGGACGAGCATGACGTTTCATGCGAGTGCCCTACTACGTGTACCTCTAGGATTTGTTTAGTTTATTTATTTATTTTCAATTGGATTTACAAATTGATGTATGGATATTTATTTACGTTTTGATGTGGAGAATAATTGGATATTTTATTTTAATTATCAATAGAGAATTAAGTTCATTTAATTTAAGACTTTCGCTGTATTTTATTATATTCTGATTATAGTTATGTGCAATGATTTGTATGAGTGGACACGGTCTTATTGATATCCTGGTGTGAACTATTGGTTCAGTAAAGGTTCACTCACACTTCTGGTTCAGCCGCAATTGGGGTGTGACACTTAGGGTGCTGCCCTAAGAATCAGGATCCACATTGTTTGGAAGTGGATTCATTCATTCATGTTTTCTTTCATGATCAGGGTATGGAACCTAAAGCTACCCTTAACCTAAAACCCTAATTTGGCATGTGTTGGGCTAGGCTTTTTGATTCTTGATTAAAATTTATCGTTTTTATTCTTACCCTTCCCATGAATGTGGGTGCCTACATGCACGTCTCCACACCTAATATGACTTCTAGGTGTACAGATATGGCAGTTCGACTAGGGTGTTGCAGAAATTAAGTTATTACCAATAATAAATATCATTTAAATATAGCAACAACAGTATATATCATCTCAAATATAGCAGGAAAGCATGTGAATCAATATAATAGCAAGCAAGTGAAAGCATTGATCAAGCATTGATCATCAACAATGTGACCAAGATCATATTTGATCGACTACTCAGATTTGATGTAATCGATCATCATCAATGTGATCAAGATCATATTTGATCAATGGTTCAGATTCAATTAAAATATTTATGAGGTCAATCCGACCATTCAAATTCAATTAAATCACTCAAAAAGGATAATCCATCCATTCAAATAAATCGTCAAGGCAATCCAATGGTCCAGATTCAAATAAGATACTCATGATCAAGATCTAATGTTTTAAATTTGAATAAAATGCTCATGATCAAGATCTAATGGTCTCAAATTCTTCTAAAGCACAATATGATGGAAATCTAACGATTTAAATCATGCCTACAAGGTCAGACTATGAAAACTGGTCAGACTGATTTTCAGATTCGAACCAGTCATGATAAAATAATCATAACATATTCTTCAATCATGCAAAAAATTATTTGTTAACTTAGTTGTCTTCCAGACTCATGTGGCTACCTTTTCCTTCAAGGAAGTGATGTCTAAAAAAGTCTCTACATGACACTCATGCATGGATTTTCATGATTTTACTACAATCAATAGATACTATGGACCTTTGCCAAAACATGCATATGGGGCTTCATACATATTCAAATTAAGCTCAAAATACATCATCTAAAAGAGGACTCAGAGATCTAGATTTTTTCTCAAGAAAGGAAATCCTAATAGGGAACCAAAATGTGTGGAAAATGCACCACAAGTGCAGACATGTGCACTGGTTAAGTCTGTTCCAGATTTTAACCAGCTGCACCATAAATTCTATGTAAAATCAACCACTCATTGAAAATAGAATTCAGACATATGGTCATGTAGCTAACTAATAGATCTATATCATGCAAACAGAAAGATCCTCAAGGCTCAAACATCACATCTCAGTCACGTAATTCAGTGTGTTCTAACTGACCCTAAAACAAACCATGGTGCACTTTAAAAATCATATGAAATCCATAAAAAATCAGAAAAATCCAAATCTAGTGCCAAATTTTTCATGACTTCATATCTATCACTTTCTCTAAAGGAATGATTATCAAATTATGGCCATAAATTCTATTTTTGAAGCTTTTCCAATGAGGGTTCGCACTGTACTCGAGAAGGATAGTAGCATTATTGGGGGGTTTTTTATCTCAACTTTCTCAACTCCAAATGGGTCAAAATTTATAAGAAAATTTTCTAACATATGTATGAGTATCTCATAAAATTTTGGGCTCGAAATTCATCAAAAATCTATATGAGATGCATGTGCCAAAATCGGATTCCAGATCTGGAATTTCCCTATCTGAAATCCACCTTGTAAAAAAAATTAAAATACTCAAAAATCATCATGTGACATTCAACTTTTCTCCATTGACTACTTTAAACATATTCTAAAGTAAAAAATATCAAACATGGGCATTACAGCATCAACATGCACGCAATATAACATCTCTGATCATGATTTATCAAAAATAGGCATATTCAAGCAATTTTCGACATGTTAGCATCATGGAATCATATCAAAACCAAAGTTTTGGTTACAGCAATGGATGAGGGGCCATGAATTATAGGTATGTACTAAAAAATAATAATGGAGAATGGGCTTACCTCTTTGCAGAGAGTTCCCTCTCTCTTAGCTTCTCCTTCTTCCTTCTCTTCTTCTCTTTTCCTTCTTCTTCCTCTTCTCTCTCCCAATTTCGTCTCCCTCTTTTCAAATTTTTTTTTCTTCTTTAGAACCCTCTCCTTTCTCCCTTTCAACCGTCCTCCTCTTCTCTGATTTTCTTCCTTTATTTTCTTTCCTTCTTTTTTTCTTTCCTTTTGTCAATTTCGACGTTTTCTTAGATCCTCTCTTTTCTCCCTCTTAGGACCGTCCCTCTCTTTCTTTTTTTGATTTTTTTCTTTCCTTTTTTCCTCGTTGGTCCACCAGTGGACCCCACTACTTAGAGTCTCATTCCTAAATTTCTCTCCCTCTCTCCTTATATTCTCTCTTTCCTTTTCCTTCTTTTTCTCCCTTAGGTCACTTAGAGTTTTCCTATTTTTTTCCTTCCTTTTCTCTCTAGGTCCCACGGCTCTCTCTCTCTCATCTTACCTAGACTGTCCCACTAGTGGGCCCCATCTATTTCCCTCTTTAGAGTCCCATCGAAACTTTCTCTCTCATTGGATTTTTTCTTTTTTTTCTTTCCTTATTCTTTTCCCACAACTTTCTCTCTCTCCTCATGACTTCTTTTCTTTTTTCCCCTCCAACCGTGGGCTCCTCTATTCGCATGGCTTGGATTCTCTTTTTATTTTTTTTTCTTACCAATGGGACCCACGGCCAAATGGCTTTCTCTCTCTCTCCCTCTTTCCTAAATCGTCCCACTTTTCTCCCTTTTTAAAATTCTCTTTTTGGACATATATATATATATATATATATATATATATATATATATATATATATATATATATATATATATATATATATGTATGGGTGAACCAATTTGGTTCAGACTAACTTGGGCTGGACTAAGTTAGGTTGGACTGAGTTAAATTGATATGGGTTGAGCTGGATTGGGCAAAGATTGGTTTTTCTCTCTCTATCACTTCATAGACCATTTTCGCCACCATTCTACATGGAATTTTTTTGAGAGTCTTTACCCCAAATTTTCTACATTCACTTTGTAGAATACTAAAAATGAGAAATACTAGAGTTTGAATCACCTCATTTGGACGTAAAATGGCTAACTTATGAATTTTTGAAGTTTAAATAGGCTAATTCATGACAATTCGACTAACAACTTTGCATGGGATGCCTCGGAGATCTCTGTCTCAAATCCTTTATATACACCTTGTAGAGCACTAAAAATGAAAAATACTGGAGTTTGAATCACATGATTTGGACGTCGGATAATAAAATTATGAGGAATTGAAGTTTACACAGACATATCGGCTTACGGCTCCACATGGGATCCCTCGGAGACCTCTATCCCAAATTCTCCATGTCCACTTTGTAGAGCACTAAAAATGAAACATATTGGAGTTTGAATCACCTCATTTGGACATCGGATAATAAAATAATGAGGAATTGAAGTTTAAGCGGGCATATCGGCTTGCAGCTTTGCATGGGATCCCTCGAAAACCTTTGCTCCAGATTTTCCACGTCCACTTTGTAGAGTACCAAAAATGAAGAATAATGACACTAGAATCATCTGATTTGGATGTCAGATAATAAAATTATGAGGAATTGAAGTTTACACAAACATATCGGCTTGTAGCTCTGCATGGGATCCCTCGGAGACATTTGTCCCAGATTTTCCACGTCCACTTTGTAGAGCACCAAAAATGAGGAATAATGAAACTGGAATCACCTCATTTGGACGTCGAATGCGCGAGATATGAGAAGATGAAGTTTAAATAATTAAACTTACGATAATTTGCATGCAAGCCCCTACATATTATTAATCTTCAGAAAATACCCTTATTCTTATTCCTAGATTAAAATCGTCATATCTTCTTCATTTGACATTGGAATTGAGTGATTCTGGTCTCATCTCAAAGGTATTTCCAAGACCTACGCATCCATGTAGGTTGCAACACATTTCCTTACTATGGGGCCATCGAAAACCTCCTCAAAGTCACAGTCAAAATTCACCAACTGCCATATGATTTCACTTAAGCTCCTGGACACTGGGGATCATCTCTGTTATTCTCAAAACATTATAGAGAGCATGCCAGGGCTAATCGACTGTCATTTTTGAGAGAGTTTCACTCGCCTCCCTTGTATTTTCCAAACTTTCTCTTACTTCTCCCACTTTGATGTCTACTCTCCAGTAAAACTTTGTTCAACTAGGGATGGTAAAAATGGGGTGCTTACACTGTCGTGTCTTAAGAAAATGACCATTTTAGGCATCAGATGGAACTGTAGTTGGTGGAATGCAGAGAAAATTATCACACACACCCTAGGCAGTACAGATGTTTGGATCATGGGCTTGACACAAACTTCATTTTGTTCACCTGCAAGGCTATTCTGTCAATATGGGGCATTGAGAGACATCAACATGAAGGGAACAAGTTTTGAAGCACCTACAGAATTAGACCATGACTTGGTCAAGGCTATTGCTAGTGGATGGGATAAGCAGACTCTTCAGAGGATTCTTTAGGTTTATCTAGATGTATTTGAATACTCATTTAGTGTTTTGATCTAGTCATTTTCTTTAAAGCTATGTAATCAGACAAAGTTTATGATCCAGTGAGAACCATTTCAATTTCTATTTGTCCTCTCCAATTTCATTTGGAGTATGCATACTGACTGTCATTGTTTTTTATTGGTTAGTGTGAACTATCTCGGTAGTTTTTATTTGTCTTGGTAGATGCATGAATGTTGAGTGGTTTAGTTTGATGATCTTACCTTTTTGAATTTTCGTCTCTCCAATATCAGAGGCAAAAATGTGGTTCTTATCTTAACCCTCAATTGATATAATCTTGGCTAAAGAAGGGTATCTGTAAGCACCCCATTTTTGCCATATCCAGCTGAACAAAGTCTTATCGAAGTGTTGATAGCAAAGTGGGAGAGGAGACAAAAAGTTTGAAAAAATACAAGGGAGGAGAGTGAAACTCTCTCAGAAGTGACAATCGATCAGTCCCGACATGTTCTCTATAGTGTTTTGAGAATAACTGGGATAACCCCAAGTGTCCAAAAGCTTAAGGGAAACCGTTTAGCAAGTTGGTGGATCCCAATGCAAGGTTTGGATTTTTGGCTACGACTTTGACATAGTTTTCGATGGGCCCCATAGAAAGGTCATGGGCTACAACCTGCATGCATTCGTAGGTCTTGGAGATATCTTCAAAATGAGACTAGAATCGCTCAATTCCAATGTCAAATGAAGGAGATATGACTATTTTAGTCCGAAAATATGAATAAGGGAATTTTTTAAAAATTAATAATAATCATCCAAGGCCTGCATGCAAATTATCGTAAGTTTAATTATTTAAAGTTCATCTTCTCATATCTTGCTCATTCGACTTCTAAATGAGGTAATTCCATCACCATTACTCCTCATTTTTAGTGTTCTACAAAGTGGATGTAGAGAATTTGAGGCAAAAATTTCCGAGGCATCCCATGCGGAGTCGTTAATTGGATTATCATAAATTGGCTTGTTTAAACTTCAAAACTTCATAACTTGGCCATTTTACCTCCAAATAGGTGATTCAAGCTCCAGTATTCCTCATTTTTTATGTTCTACAAATTGGATGGGGAAAATTTAGAGAAAAAGCTGGCGAAGGGTCTCATGCAAGATTAGAGTTGAAATGACCCATGAAATGACAAAGAGAGAGAATACCCAGTCAACCCAGCTCAATCTAAGCCAGTCTTGACTCAACCTAGTTAACCTATGTCAGTTCGATCTAGTCAATCCAGCCCAAGTCAGTCTGAACATAACCGGTTCTACTCATGTGCATATATATATATATATATATATATATATATATATATATATATATATATATATATATATATATATATATATATATATATATATATATATATATATATATATATATATATATAGGAGAGAGAGAGAGAGAGAGAGAGAGAGAGAGAGAGAAAGAAAGAGAGAGAGAGAGTGATTAATAGAGAGAGCCGTGGAGCTTAAATTACAGGGGCCCATTAGAGTTTTTGGTTTTTCGGTTAGGCAAGAAAGAGAGAGAAAGCCATGGCCGTGGGTCCCATTGCCAAGAGAAAAAAAAACTCCAAGTTGTGGGAAATAGAGGGGCCCATGGTTGGAGGGAGAAAGAGGTCTTGAGGAGAGAGAGAAAACCATCGGAGAAAAAAAGAAAGAAAAAAAGGAAAGAAAGAAAAAAAAAAGGTGATCCAATGAGAGGGAGCCATGGGATTCTAGAGAAGGTAAGATGAGAGAGAGAGACATGGGAACTAGAGAGAAGGAAGAAAAAAATTGGAAACTCTAAGTGACCTAATGGAGAAGAATAAGGAAAAGGAAAGAAATAGAATCCAAGGAGAGAGGGAGAGAAGTTTAGGAATGAGACTCTAAGTAGTGGGGTCCACTGGTGGGCCAATAAGGGAAAAAAGGGAAGAGAGTCAACAAAAGAAAAGAAAAAAAGGAAAAAAAAAGAAAAAAACCGAAAAAGGAGAGAGGGACGGTCTAAATTGACAAAGGGAAAGGAAAAAAAAAAGGAAACCAAAAATAAAAGAGGGGGACGGTCCAAAGAGAGAAAGGGTGATCTAATACAAGCCAAAAATTAAAGAGGAGAAGAGATCAAAATTGAAAGAAAGGGGAGCTAAAGAGAGAAGAGACCGAAATTGAGATAGAGAAGAAGAAGAAGAAGCGAAAGAGAAGAAGACAAAGAAGAAGGAGAAGCTAAGAGAGAGGGAACTCTCTGCAAAGAGGTAAGTCCATTCTCCACTGTTATTTTCTAGTACCTACCTGCAATTCATGGCCTCTCACCCATTGCTGTAACAAAACCTTGGTTTTGATACGATTACATGATGCTAACATGTCGAAAATTGCTTGAATATGTCTATTTTTGATAAATCATGATCAGAGATGTTATATTGCGTGCATGTTGATGCTGTAATGCCCATGTTTGATATTTTTTATACATTAGAATATGTTAAAAGTACTCAATGGAGAAAAGTTGAATGTCACATGATGATTTTTTAGTATTTTAATTTTTTTTACAAGGTGGATTTCAGATAGGGAAATTTCAGATCTGGAATCCGATTTTAGGACATGCATCTCATATAGATTTTTAATGAATTCCGAGCCCAAAATTTTATAGGACACTCATACATATGTCAGAAAGTTTTTCTATAAATTTTGACTCCTTTGGAGTTGAGAAAGTCTAAATAAAAATTCCCCAATGGTGCTACTATTCTTCTCGGGTACAATGCAAACCCTCATCAGAAAAGCTCTAAAAAGGGAATTTTTGGCATAATTTGATAACTCTTCCTTCACAAAAGTTTTAGGTCTAGAAGTTATGAAACATTTGACACTAGTTTTGGATTTTTTTTTTTTAATTTTTAATGGATTTGATATGATTTTTGAAGTGCACCCTGGTCTGTTTTAAGGTCAATTAGAACACACTAAATTGCATGATTGAAAAGTGATGTTTGAGCCATGAGGACCTCTGTTTGCACAATATTTTTTTTACCTCATCTATCATTAGCTACATGACCATATGCCTGGATTCTATTTTCAATAAGTGGTTGATTTTATATAGAATTTATGGTGCTGCTGGTCAGAATCTGGAACAGACTTGACCAGTGCACATGCCCTCATATGTGGTGCATATTAAACCCATTTTAGTTCTCTATTAGGATTTATTTCCTCAAGATAAAATTTAGGCCTCTGAGTCCTCTTTCAAAGGATGTATTTTGAGCTCAATTTGAATACATATGAAGCCCCATATGCATATTTTTGCAAAGGTCAATAGAATCTATTGTTTGTAGTGAATTTCGTGAAAATGCATGCATAAGTGACTTGTAGAGTTTTTGTTAGACATCACTTCCTTGAAGAAAAAGTTAGACACATGAGTTTGGAAGACAACTATATCAACAGATAATTTTCTACATGATTGAGAAATATTTTATGATTATTTTCTCATGACTGATTCGAATTTGAAATCAGTCTGGCCAGTTTTCATAGTCTGACCTTGTAGGCTGATTTGGACCCCCTAGGAGACATAGTCTGAGTTTGATTTCTTCAAAGATGTTGTAGGTCTCAAGAAAAAATTTAAAATAGTATATTTTATGTTTTATTGTAATATACAGAGATAGAGTTTCTAATCTGTGCAAGGCAATACACTGGATGTATGTCTATCAAACTCCTATTCTTTGTGTGATTTAATACTATTACTATCATTTTGTTATATTTGGCATAGAATAATGATATGAGGTGTTATTTTGAGATTACATGCATATTTCAATATGTTTGAGATGCTGCTTACTACTCATGATAGATTACCATGCTTTGATGTTGCTATCATTTGCCTATTTTGTGTTGCCATACTTGAATGATTTTTTATTGTTGCCAATAAGTTAATTTCTACTACACCCTAGTTCAACTACCATGTGTGTACACCTAGCAAAACATATTAGGTGTGGGGAAATGCATGTAGGCACCCACATTCACGGGAAGCGTAAGAATGAAAAAATGATAAATCTTAATAAAGAGATATGAAGCTTAGCCCAACACATGCCAAATTAGGGTTTTAGGTCAAGGGTAGCTTTAAGACGATCCCTACTCCTTAGCCCATCTTTCCCTAAGATACAGAAAACTAGATAGGTGTGATGTGAATTGAACCATAGAGCATTTAGGTTCCACACTCTGATATTGAAAGAAGAAGATGAATGAATTGAATCCGCATTCCAAGCTATGTAGATCTTGATTCTTAGGGCAGTGCCCTAAGATACGTAGGTAGTTTGGAGAGATTCCTAAACACGGACCCACATCCTATTCTTGTGAAACATTTTCATCCTCTTGCTTGACAGGATAATTTATATTTTGTCGTACTAATGAGTACCTACTTCTTTGCATGGCGAGGTTCGGATTACGAGTATACATCCCTTTGCTTGGTGGGACTATCCTCTTGCTTGGCAGGATAATTTATCTTTTATTGTGCTTATGAGTATGTACCTCTTCGCCTGGCCAGGTTCGGCTTATAAGTACACGTCCCTTTGCTTGGGGGACCATCCTCTTGCTTGGTAGGATCATTTACCTTATCCCTTTGCTTGGCGGGATCACCTCTTTGCTTGGCGAGGTTTATTTGTTCCAAAGATATGCTTGTAAGTAAGCACCTCTTTGCTTGGCGAGGTTTCTACTTGCAAGTATGCATTCTTAGTTCCTTTAGGTTATCCATAACTATTACTATCTACAATCATATCAATATCAATCTATCCATATCTACAAACCATTCACAATGAACTATGTTGTACCTGATTTTTAGGACCTCTGAAATACATAGGCAACTTGAAAGACCTCTCCAAGTATGGTACCACATCTTAGTCTTCTTAGGTCCTCCATATCCATATCCATATCCATATTCACTTTAATCCACATAGGCATGGACAAGGATTTTCAGATGAACAATTAGCACAGGCATTCCAATTTTCATTGACGGGAGAGGCCCATGGATGGTTGATGAACTTGAACCCATCCCAAATTCATTCCTGGCCTGATGTAACTCGGGCCTTCATAAGTTTCTACTCTTACAACACTGAGGTTGAGTCTCACAGGAGGCAGTTGGAGACTATGATGCAGAAGCAAGAAGAAAGTTTTATAGAGTACTTAACTAGATTCAAAGCTGTAGCAGCAAAGCTGTGGGACCGACCATCCGAGAGGGATCAGGTCCAGATGATGATGAGAGGATTGAACAAAACTTACAAGACTTATATCTTTGGACAAGCTATTTTGACTTTTGAAGGACTTATTATTGCGGGGCAACAAGTTGAAGATGCTATCAATCATGAGGTCCTCCAGACCAAAGCGGAGAAGCTAGAATCCAGCGTTAATAGAAGATCGTATCCACCCAAGGGTTCAGGATCCAACCCGTCAGCGGCACCAAAGCAAGTAGCCAATATTACTGCGAAACCACTAATTATAGAGGACACATCTCCTCCCCTTGCTATCCAGAATTGGAGAACCAGAAGACAGTTCATGGAATTGGGAATAACTAAAACATCACTTCTTGATAAGTTAGTTAAAGGCAAAAAACTTAAAACCCTAGAGACACGGCCTGTCCCGAATCTGTTGCCTCCTTTTTGGCCTGTAAATGAGTTTTGCAATTACCATAACCAAAATGGACACGATACCGAGTACTGTACCGCACTGAGCCATGCCATACAAGACCTGCTAGATGTCAAAAAATTCAAGCTCCAACCAAGGCAAGCATCTGTGGCAAATAATCCCCTTTCCCATCACACAGTCAATTTCATAGAATGGGGGGAGGTATGTGAGGACAAGGATATTCCAACTCAAGTGGTCCAAGTTAAAGGAAGCATCACACTTGGTGACGAGGTAAACATGGTCTGGACCCAAGAAGTCAGATGCAAAGATAAAGTGTATTTCCAAAATTTCTCAGTCAGAGTAGCAAAGGCAGAACCGAAAGAGCCCTTTATTGCCTATCAATCTGAGGAAGAGCTAAGAATCACCTATACTGGCTACCAATCTGATGAGATGGAAGTGATATTCCTAGAAGATTCAGAGTACTCTGTAGCAGAGACAGAAATTGAAGAACCACTTATCATATACCTATCAGAAGAAGAATCAGATGTGGGCACAATTGAACAAACATTTTGTAGAAATGGAAGTGGTATTCTTTAAAGATGAAGAAGAGATAGCAGAAACAAGGACAGGGAAGAATTTTAAGCCGACACACTTGATAGCGGAGAATCCAGCCCAACTGATGAGAGAGAAAGATAAAGGTCAGACTAGTCAACTGGAACCACAGAATCCTGTGTTAAAGTAGCTCCAAAAGACCTAAGCTAATGTTTCCATATGGGGGTTACTGATGGCCTCCAAAACTTACAAAAAGATGCAGTCCTAAAGTCCTTAGCAAGTATTCAAGTCCTGACCTCGACTGATTGTGATGAATTAGCAAACCTGATTGGGGGTAAGTATGCAGTTAATTCCATAGTCTTTGGAGATAAAGATCTTCCCCCAGAAGGTAAGAATCATACCCACCCTCTATACATCACTATTGGATGCCATGGTAAGAGTATATTTCAGGTACTGATTGACAATGGGTCGGCCCTAAATGTGTTCCCTTTTTCCACCTTTAAGCATTTGGGATTTAGTGAATCTGAGCTCAAGCCTTCTGACATGACCATAAAGGCGTAAGATAATTCTAGGAGGGCCATTTTGGGCGTGTTTACTCTTCTGATATAGGTTGGGCCTACATTGTTTCTGACAGAGTTTCAAGTTATTGATATACCATCATCCTTCAGTGTACTTCTAGGCAGACCATGGATACACTTGGCAGACACAGTGACATTAAGTTTGCATCAGAAGGTTAAATTCCTCCATAATGGCACTACTGTTACAGTTTATGCAAACTCGGCAGTTGTAGAAGTGTTGGCAACAGGGCAGAAGGATAAAGGGATAGAAAGAAGTCTGCCACAAGATATCAGTCTCGGTGGATTCCACATTAGCAACATCATGGCAACCATAGAACCAAATCCCCCAGGTATGCATTTGTCATTTTTGCTTCGTCAATTACTTAGCATGTCTTACTTTCCAGGTATGGGCCTCGGTTCCAACCAATAGGGTGAACCAGAAGTGTGAGTGAACCATCTCCAAACCATGGCTCACACCAGGATCTCAATAGACAGTGTCAACAAATCATTCCAAGCAAACTAACCATAATTAAAGAAATATAAATAGCAAAGGAATTAAATAATAAATGAACTGAGTTTGTTAATTATAAATAATTAATTGATCCAATTATTTCCAACCACAATGTAAATAAATAAATCCTTTACATCGTTTAAACATCATCTGAAAGAATAAATAATAAAAACCTAAAGAAGCACACAATAAGAGCACTCGCATGAGGCATCATGTTCATCCTCCACTACCTGTGTATCTATAGCCGCCATTGTCCCTTAAGTTGGAGTAGCTATAAAGTCCTCAACAGTGTAACCTGCATCAACATCTGAAAAATATGGGGTACACATGGGGTGAGCTCATAACTTAGCTCAGTAAAGCACAAGACAATGCAACATACAAAATGCATGAGATAACATTACAATTGGGTCAGGTATAACTTATAAAGTATAATGGTATGGTTTGGCGGCTACCGCACCTCCATGTATGAGAGTGTGAGCACACCCAATATTTAGACTCCTTTCCACACTACTACTGTTGCCCCATATCACTCACTCCTGTATAGAGATAGAGCTAGAGTCTGGCGGGTAGGCTGAGCCACCATCCCACGTCCTCCCCCTGATACCCTACATCACACCAACACCTAAACCCCTGCAAGCAAGGGCTTACAAGTGGGTTCCGTTTCTAGCCAGTCCTATATGTCAGCACAGTATCTATGACCCTACCCAGCATAGCTCCCTACGACATAGAGATAGGGCTCGAGTCTGGTGGGTAGGCGGAGCCACAATCCCACGTCCTCCCCCTGATACCTTATTTGCACCAAGCTCGCTAAGGTAGACGACGATACGAAAGGTGTCAATGTGAAGATATATCCAGGGCTTCACTTTCCTTCATATTCCACACACTAACGAAAACATTCACATGCCTAAACAAACAACATTCTTAGCATACGAATATGCATGAACAGATAATAAAATTAAATAGCAAGATGACATATGGAATGCATAGACAATAATCAACAGATACAAATACATAAACAATGATTTACCGTCCATTATTAGTTAATTATGGTTTAGGGTCTTTTTCCTTACCTGACGCGTGATTGCAAGCCTGTTCTACATCACAGAGTTCACTATGCTGTCTACAGGTCCTACATGATCATATTTATAGGTTAGAATTAAATTATTAGGGTTACAGTTGGTCAGAATCAAGTCTAGCCAACAACCAGGCTTCGGTAAGCATATCGATCGTGGTACCAGTCTTACTATAGTGAGACCGGTATGTGCCTACGATATATATCGTAGGACCATACCGTAGACTCTTTGTCCAGCCAGTATTTGTCTGTGGTATATACCGCAGGACCATGCCGTAGGACTTGAGTCCAGCTGGTATGCCTTGTGATATGTACCGTAAGACAATACAGCAGGATTAGAGTCTGACTGGTATGCCCTGCAGTATAGCATACCGCAGGACCTCTTTGTCCAGCCTGTATGGGTCTGAGAGTCCGTTCTCGAACCTCCTTCTTCTATTGGTCCTCGGCTTATTTTTATGGTTCTTCATAAACCATTCTAAGGTCAAGATACTAGTTTGGTCATCTAGGTTTAGATTATTTCATCTCATTCTTCTCAGAATAGGTCTTGATGAGAATTAGGGTTTTACAGTTTTAAGGTTTTGGATCATTACGTCGTTTTACGACTTTGATCCGTAATCCAACATTAATACAAAGGTCGAGCACTTACTGGTATTTGTTGATTGGCGGTGCTCTCCTCTAACAAAAAATCCCTTTTCGCACAGCCTCCTTCCTCTTTGCTCCTTCTCAGATCTCTTCCAGGCGGCCCTAGGGTTTGAAAGTGTTTGGAAAGGATTCAAAGAGAAGGAATGATGCATCTATATAGTGGGAGACCATTCTAGGAAGGTCGCTTATGTCTAAAAGGTTTCCTAAACTAGGATTCGGAGTTTGGGACCGGCTGGAGTCTGTCTCCACTCGTGAATATATACGGGTTGCACATACCGGTCTCACCAAGACTGGTATGTGAAAATTTGATTTTTAAGAATTGTTTCTCATACCTAGATGCCGTGGTTCGTCACCCAGCCTCGTCTTCCGATCCGATTATGATTGGGAGACCTGTCACCACGTAAACCATAAGTTAGATCGGGTTTTCCGAATACGGTTCTTACACAAAAGCTCTTGAATTTTCCAAGTAATAAGAGTGATGATGGTGAGAGCCTCATTCTTCCCAATATCTTAGCTTGGAAGTTTAACCAAGAATATTGTCAAAAGATGCTTGCTCATATGATTATCATAGATGAAATGTCTTTTAAATCTATAGAGTGGGAGGGTTTTAGATTATTTTGCAATGTTATGAATCCTAGGTTCAATTTTTTTTCACATACCACTATAGCAAAAGATTGTTTTGCATTCTATGAAGAGGAGAAAAAGAAGTTGAAAGATATTTTCAAGAGATATTGTCAAAGATTTTTCCTAACTACTGATATGTGGACTTCAATACAAAATCTTGGTTAAATGTGCATCACAACACATTTCATTGACCAAGATTGGAAATTACAAAAGAGGATAATTAACTTTTGTGTAGTTCCATACCACACTTTGGTGAAGTCATTTGTAACATTCTTGAGTCATGTCTACTAGACTGAGGTTTAAACAAATTAATAACTGTTATTGTGGATAATGCAAGTTATAATGATGTGGTAATTCGGAGTATGAAAATGAGGTTTACCAAGAAAAATGGGTTGTTATTAAATGGTGACTTCTTTCATGTAAGATGTTGTGCACATGTTCTGAATTTGATTGTTAGGGAAGGTCACAAATATTTTGAGGATTCCATAATGAAAGTTCGTTCTGTAGTGAGATATGTGAGGAGTTCACCTGCAAGATTTCAACAATTTCAGTTGTATTGTGAGCAAGAAAAAATTAAATGTAAGAAAACCTTGTGTCTAGACATTGCTACTCGTAATTCTACATTTCTCATGGTACAAATTGCTTTGGAGTTTCAAAAGGATTTTGAATGCCTAGAGGATAGGGACATGAACTTTAGAGTGGAGTGCAAGGATATGGTTCTGAGTGAACAAGATTGGAAGAATACAAAAGTTATTTGCAAGTTTTTAGAGGCATTTTACACTGCCACAGTAAAATTGTCTGGGTCTCTTTGTATCACATCAAATATTTATTTTCATCAAGTTTTTCCAATTGAGTCACTATTAATGAAGTGGTCAAGAAGTTGAGATCCCATATGTCATAATATGGCAATGGCCATGATGAAAAAGTTTAAAAAGTACTAGGATAATGCATATAGAGTTAACATCTTTTTTATTATTGTTTTTGTTCTTGATCCTCGATCGAAGATGAAATATGTGAAGCTTTTCTATTCAGATACATATCCTGGATCTAAGGTTGATATGAAGGGTGCAAATGTTAGGAATGTCTTGGAACATCTCGTATATCATTACCAAATATAAAAGTCATCTTCTTCTAGTACAATGGTAGATGTTCCAATTCCATTTGACACTGATAATCCAACAAATAACAATGACTTGCCTAGAATGGAGATAGATAGAAGATTAGAAGAAAATGAGAATTTAAAATTTGGAATGGAGTTAGATCAGCATTTAATGGAAAACCTTGTGAAGAAAACAGGAAATGATTTCAACATCTTGGGATGGTGGAAGTTTAATAGCTCAAGATTACCAATTCTTAGTCAGGTGGCTCGAGATATTTTGCCAAATCTTGTCTCAACTATTGCTTCAAAGTTTGTATTTAGCACTGGTTGTTCGGATTCTAAACCAATTTTGTAGCTCACTGACACCACGTGTTGTAGAGTCTTTGGTTCATAAGATTTGCTACTACAGTCATCAACTCCTCTTAATGATGAAGAAGAATTAATAAACAAAATTGAAAAGGATATATGAGGTAAAAAGCTCAACGATATAACTATTACTAAGTACATGCATTATGAATTGGATTATATTTACTGATTATTTTACTACATTAATTATATTTTCAGGATTGATTGTGGCTTGACCTAAAGCATGGTGTTGTTTGCTTGGAGACTTGGAGTTGATTTTTAAGTAATTGTCACATAACCATTTAATTTATTTCTCCTTTATATGAAATAATAGTTTTAAATTTTAACTGTGTTTTTCACCTTTTTTGTGTAGGAAATATGTATTGTGCTACTGTGGAGAATGAGGTAGAGAGAGAGAGAGAGAGAGAGAGAGAGAGAGAGAGAGAGAGAGAAGGAGACCATTAGTTTTTTTTCACACTTTTGTACCTTTGCTACTATGTTATCTCACTTCTCAATAAGGCTCTCATTCTCATTGTCATATTATTATGTTTAGCCTTGCTACTATGTTATTTCATTTTATTGCTACTATGTTATTTCATTTTCACACTTTTGTGCTACTATGTTATTTACTTTTTCATTGTCATATGAGTATATGACTCATATTATTGCTACTATGGAGAATGAGAGAGAGACCATTAGTTATTTTATTTTTTTCATTGTCATATTATTTTGTTCAGCATGGAATGTATGTAAAAATGTTGAATTCAAGGTCAATCAAGGTTAACACGACCCTGGTCAATCAGGGTAAACCCAGCCTGGCCCTACCCAGTGAGGGTCAATCAAGGTCAGGTAGGGTTTGATTGAACCCTACCAGGGTAGGGTTAGGGTTGAAGATATGTTTGACCCTAACAGGGTTGGGCTAGGTTAGGATTAACATTAGAGGGCCTAGGGTAGGGTTGGGGTTGGGGTTTGCAAATACCTAGCCCAACTCGACCCTATTGCTCCCCTAGTTAGGGCTATCAAGAAGAAATCCAACAAGCTAGGAAATATAACGGATGATGAGTGGTTAAGAGTTCAGAGATCTACCAAATAGCACGATCAATTTGTATCTGGCGGATAACACTCTTCATGAGGTCATTGGTTTGGAGGATCTAGAAGAAGTCTGGGCTAAGCTAAAGAGCAGGTACAAGTCCAAGTCTCTAACAAATCGGTTGTTCTTAAAGAAATAGTTCTATGGCCTTCGTTTGTCAGATGGTGCAAAATTTGATGTGCGCATTGATGAGTTCAATAGAATTCTGATGGAGTTGTATGCCCTTGATCTAAAGATCGAAGAGGCTGACAAGGCACTTCTTATGTTGGCCTCATTACCTCCTTCATTTAATCACATTGTGACTACATTACTGTTTGGTAAGGATACTCTCAAACTTAATGATGTTATTGCTGTTTTTTGATGAATAACATGGTAGAAAAATAGTGTTGACAGGATATTAGATGAGGATAATGCATTGGTTACAGATGGTAGTCAGGGTAGAGGAAGATCAAATGGGAGACAGGAGTATAGCAAAAATAGGGGTCATTCCACGTCACAAGGTCACAAAACAGCTTGTTATTACTACGAGGACGAAGGTCATATAAAGAAGAATTATCCAAAGCGTAAAAAGGATAGAAAGAAAAAGGAAGATAAGGAAAGTAAAGAAAAATCATCTACAGCTACTATTATGGATGGGTGGAATGATGGAGATGTCTATCTCACTACTTCATCAAGTCTGGATTTTTTGCATCGGATTTCAAATTAGGGTTGTTCATTTCATATGTATTCAGTTAGAGAATAATTTGCACCATATCATGCATGTAATAAGGGTATGGTCAGTCTTACAATCTATGTCCCATAAATGTACAATATCTCTACACCTTATATATTCTCTACAATCCAAAAGATTATAACTGACAGAGATCTCTAGCCCAAAGATAACCCTAGAGATTGAATCTAAAGGATCATAGGACAGAGATCTCTAGCCTAAAGAAGCATAGAGATTTGATCTAATAGGTCATAGGAAAGGGGCATCTAGCCTAAAGATAAGCCTAGAGATTGATCATAGGAGAGATACTTGCCATTCTTTTCTATATAAATATGTTCATTCAAATTGCTGAAATACATAACAAACTCATCAAATTTTTGAGTTTACATGGTATTAGAGCAAGTGAGATCCTGCATCTTCTACATTCTTTCCTTCCTACTTACATCTATTTGATCCAGCGGATTACACATATGGTGGCTCCAACCACCCCCACCACCACCCTTGTCCTAGAGGCATCCTCACCTTACTACTTACATCCATCTGATCAATTAGGCCATGCTCCCATTTCCCAACTACTCAATGGCTATAATTATCCTACTTGGAATCATGCCATTATCATGGCCCTCGAGGTCAAGAATAAACTTGGTTTTGTTGATGGCACCATTCCCAAACCTGAAGCCCCCTCCACAGACCTTCCTGATTAGATTCGTTGCAACGGCATGGTGCAATCATGGCTAGTACATTCCACCATCCCTTCTATTGCCAATAGCATTCGATGGATTACTGATGCAAATGCCATATAGACTGATCTCCATAATCGTTTTTCTAAAAGAATACTCCACACATCTTCGAGATCCACCAGGCCATTTTCAACTGCACACAAGGTACTAATGCCATTGCCACTTATATAATACCCTCAAGGGCTTTTGGGATGAACTCTCATCCTACCGTAAATTACCCACTTGTTCTTGTGGTGCCCTCAATAATCTATTTAACACCATCGAGATTGTTCATCTAATGGATTTCTACAAGGCCTCAATGAGTTCTACTTTGGGGCTCGCAGTCAAATATTGCTTATGGAACCCCTACCCCAAGTCAATGGCCTATTCCTTATTACTTCAAGATGAACGCCAATGCACCATCACATATTTTCGCCAACAGCCCACGGACCAATCCGCTATGGCTGCCCAACGTGCTTTGTCACACCCAAAACCACAATATCATTGCACACTTTGTGATTTGGATGGACACTTGGACTTCCGATGCAACATGAAAATTGGATACCCAACTTGGTGGTCTTCTCGTGGTGGCTCCAATTCAACTTGAGGGGTTAATCGCCAAAAATCCACACCTTCTGCACCTCGTGCAAATGCGGTCCTCAACAATGGTAACCAGCTCACTTCTAGCCAGATCCAACAATTATTGGCATTACTTCCTATTGGTAATGCTCATCCTTTGGCAACATTTACAAGTAAACCAATTAGTCTTGCCACCACAGTTTTCCATACTCCATGGATAATCGATTCTAGTGCAACGGATCACATGGTCTCCTACTTAAACCCCCTCACCCATTATCATAAACCACCCACTCCATCATCAATTTGTCTCCCAACCGGTTCCCAAGCCCCTATTGCTCACATTGGAACCGCACACATTGGTCCGCATCTTACCATCTTAAATGTCTTACACGTCCCATCATTCCGTTTTAATTTACTATCACTTAATAAACTCACCCAAGAAACTAATGCATATGTTACATTTGAATTTGCTTTGTGTACCATACAGGACCAACAGAGGACAACAACAATTGCGATGGATAAATAGAAAGGTGGCCTTTATTACTTGGCACCCCCTCCACCTACAATAGCCTCCATCACCACCCCCAATACATATTTTGACTTATGGCATTGGCGTCTAGAACACCCAGCCTTCCCCTCAACCCACACCTTAAAGCTTTAGATGCTACTATTTTTATTTCCAATAAATTTACATGCACGGTTTACCCCATCTCAAAGCAAACCTGCTTATCTTTTTCACATAGTTCTACATCTACTAAAGCTTGTTTTGATCTCATTCATATGGATCTATGGGGCCCATATAAAACACCCACTATACATGGTGCAAGTTATTTTTTAACAATTGTCGATGATACTCCAGGAGCACATGGCTTTATTTGATGCATCATAAATCTGAAGTCACCACCTACATCACTCATTTTTTTGTCATGGTGCAAAACCAGTTTAGTAAAAACATTCACAGAGTCTGCTCTGATAATGCGCTTGAATTTTTTAACAAAGCCAACCAAAATTTTTTGCAATCCAAAGGGGTCATCACTCAATCGAGTTGCATCTACACTCCACAATAAAATGGCGTTGTGGAATACAAACATCGTTACCTCCTCAACATCGCCTGTGCCATTCGTTTTCAATCCAACCTACCTTTGGAGTTTTGGGGTGAATTTGTCTTAACTGCAGCTTATTTGATTAATCGATCACCAACATTGATCCTAAACAACAAGACCCCCTTTGATATTCTTTTCCATAAACCACTGGTTCTCAATCATCTTAAGGTTTTTGGATCCTTATGCTTTGGCCATAACCCTACTACAACTCACAAATTTGACAAGCGTGCCTCACCAGGTATATTTGTTAGGTATCCTTATGGTCAAAAGGGCTATCGGATCTATAATATTCCCACCCGATAAATCTACGTCTCAAGGGATGTCACATTTCATGAAAACATTTTCCCTTACCACATATCACCCAACCCAACGGCCAACCCAGTTTTCTCATTACCACCCCATGAACCAGACTCACAAACCAACATAAGTCACCCTGCCCCATAAACTATTACCCAACTAGAACCCCTACCAATTCCCATGCCTATAGTCAATACCCATTCCTAAAACACTGACCCACCACCTATTACCCCCCCAATTTTAACCCCACCACCACCACCGAACTAGCCCATTTTACCCCGCACAACCCGTAATCCCTCATAACCTCGTTACCTAAAGGACTATCAATGCTATACTACCCGCCCTCAAAAGTTGTCCTCCACCAATGGTCCAAGTAAGCATTATTTATTCAATGAAAATTACATATCATATGCAATTTTTTCTAAATTCCATCGTTCATTTCTTACCTCTTTGTCACTAACCCATGAACCTGTAAGTTTTGCTGAGGCTATATAGTTACCAGAATGGTGTGATGCAATGCAAGCTGAAATTGTGGCATTGTCAAACAACAAAACTTGGTCGCTTATTCCATTACCAAAAGGAAAGAAACCAATTGGTTCTAAATGGGTGTACAAAATGAAACGCCATTCTAATGGGACCATTGAACGCTATAAGGCCTACCTTGTGGCAAGGAATACAATCAAAATGAAGGGATTGACTACAATGACACCTTTGCACCAGTTGTCAAACTAGTCATTGTTCGTGTTGTTCTTGCTCTTGCAACAGCACGTGGTTGGGCTTTACATCAACTCGATGTTCATAATGCCTTTTGCATGGTGACCTCGATGAGGAGGTATACATGACACCCCTACTGGGTTATCGTCGCAAGGAGGAGACCATTGTTTGCAAACTGCAAAAGTCCTTATATGGGCTCAAGCAAGCTTCTCGTAATTGGTTTACCAAATTCTCTACAACATTACTAGATTTTGGCATCCAACAATCACAAGTCAATCATTCATTATTCTATCGGCGTCAGCATGGCAATTTAATCTTATCCTAGTTTATGTAGATGACATTATCATAATGGATCCAATGCAGATAACATTAATGTCATCACTACACTTCTTCATACGAAGTTCCACAATAAAGATCTCGGCCCCCTCAAATATTTTCTAGGCATTGAAGTGTTTCGTTCTCAAGTTGGCCTTTATCTCTATCCTTAAAGATTTTGGCACGACTGACTATCGATTAGTTGATCTATCCATGGACCAACATTTGAAACTAGACAATAAGGCCAGCGATACCCTAGCGGATCCATCACATATCGCCGTCTGGTTGGCTGATTGATTTATCTCACCATCACTAGGTCAGATATTGTGCATCAACCATGACAAGCCCATCTAGACCTAGAAAATCGTTTATTACGATTTCTCAAAGGCATTTCGGGCCGAGGTCTGTCCTACCCTACCCAATCCTCGCTCAATCTATAAGGATATTGTGATAGTGGTTGGGCAAGCTGCCTCATGACCCATCATTCAACCACAGGATATTGCATCTTCCTCAGCTCAAGCCCTATATCATGGCGAACAAAGAAACAAACCACTGTTTCTCGATCATCGGCAGAGGCAGAATATCGAGCAATGGCAAATGCAACATGCAAGATCACATGACTGTCTTATCTTTTAATAGATATTGGCCTACCACCAACCACTGCCATCTCCCTACATTGTAACAACCAAGCAGCACTTCACGTTGCAACAAATCCCATTTTTTACGAATGCACAAAACATATCAAAATTGAATGTCATGTCGTTCGTGATAAACAACAAGTCTCATTAACCTGGTTAAGATCTCCATAACCAATCAAATTGCAATTTCCTCACCAAATCACTTGGCCATGACACCTACTATAAGCTGAAAACCAAGTTGGGCGTTACAAATTTACACACTCTAACTTGAGGGGAAGTCTTACAATCTATGTCCCATAAATGTACAATATCTCTACACTTTGTATAATCTCTACAGTCCAAAAGATTGTAACTGATAGAGATCTCTAGCCCAAAGACAAGCCTAGAGATTGAATCTAATGGATCATAGGACAGGGATCTCAAGCCTAAAGATAAGCCTAGAGATTGGATCTAATGGATCATAGGACATTGTTATCTAGCCTAAAGATAAGCCTAGAGATTGACCGTAAGAGAGATACTTGCCATTCTTTTGTATGTAGATATGCTTATTCAGATTGATGAAATACACAGCAAACTCATAGAATTTCTGAGTTTACATGGTATCAAAGCAAGTGAGATCCTGCACCTTCCACATTCTTTCCTTCCTACTTACATCCATTTGATCCGACGGATTCAACATATGGCGGCTCCAACCGCCCCCACTACCACCCTTGTCCTAGAGGCATCCTCTACTTGCTACTTACATTTATATGATCAATTGGGCCATGCTCTCGTTTCCCAACTACTCAATGGTGACAACTATCCTACTTGAAACATGCCATTATCATGGCCCTTGAGGTTAAGAATAAACTTGGTTTTGTTAATGGCACCATTTCCAAACCTGAAGTCCCCTCTACAGACCTTCCTTATTGGATTCGGTGCAACAGCATGGTGCAATCATGGTTAGTACATTCCAACATTACTTCTATTGCCAATAGCATTCTATGAATCACTGATGCAAATGCCTTATGGACTGATCTCCATGATCATTTTTCCCAAAAGAATGCTCCGCGCATCTTCGAGATCTATCGGGCCATTTCCAACTGCACACAAGGTACTAATGCCATTGCCACTTATATACTACCCTCAAGGGCTTTTGGGATGAAATCTCATCCTATCGTAAATTATCCACGTGTTCTTATAGCGCCCTCAAGGATCTATCTACCACCATTGAGATTGATCAACTAATAAATTTTCTACAAGGATTCAATGAGTCCTACTATGGGGTTCACAGCCAAATATTGCCCATGAAACCCCTACCCTAAGTCAGTAAGACCTATTCCTTATTACTCCAAGATCAATGCCAGTGCGCCATCATAGATTTTCACCACAGCCCACGAACTGATCCGCTATGGCTGCCCAACGTGATTTGTCACGCCTAAAACCACAATATCATTGCACACTTTGTGATTTGGATGGACACTCGGACTCCCTATGCTACAAGAAATTTGGATACCCAACTTGGTAGCCTTCTTGTGGTGGCTCCAATTCAACCCGAGGGGTTAATCATCACAAATCCACACGTTCCGCACCTCGTGTAAAAGCGGTCCTTGACAATGGTGACCAGCTCACTTCTAGCCAGATCCAACAATTATTGGCATCTTCTTACTGGTAACGCTTATCCTTTAGCAACATTTGTAGGTAAATTAATTAGTCTTGCCACCACAGTTTCCCATTCTCAATGGATAATTAATTTTGGTGCAACGGATCACATGGTCTCCGACTTAAACCTCTTCACCCATTATCATCAACCACCCACTCCATCATCAATTTGTCTCCCAATCGGTTCCCATGCCCTTATTGCTCACAATGGAACCATACACATTGGTCCATACCTTACCCTCTTAAATGACTTACACGTCCCATCATTTTGTTTTAATTTACTATCACTTAGTAAACTCACCCAAGAAACTAATGCATATGTTACTTTTGACTCTGCTTTGTGTACCATACAGGACCAACAGAGGACAACAACAATTGCGACAGGTAAGCAGCAAGGTGGCTATTTACTTGACACCCCCTCTACCTACATTAGCCTCCATCACCACCCCCGATACACATTTTGATTTATGGCATTGGCATCTAGGACACCCAGCCTTCTCCCTCAACCCACAACTTAAATCTTTAAATGCTATCATTTCTATTTCCAATAAATGTACTTGTACGACTTGTCCCATCGCAAAGCAAACCTGCTTACCTTTTCCAAAAAGCTCTACATCTACTAATGCTTGTTTTGATCTCATTCATATGGATGTTTGGGGCCCATATAAATCACCCACTATACATGGTGCATGCTATTTTTTAACAATTGTCGATGATTATTCTAGAAGCACATGGCTTTATTTGATGCATCATAAATCTGAAGTCACCACCCACATCACTCATTTTTTTGCCATGGTGCAAAACCAGTTTAGTAAAAGCATTCATCAAGTCCGCTTTGATAATGGGCTTGAATTTTTCAACAAAGCTAACCAAACTTTTTTGCAATCCGAAGGGGTCATCACTCAATCGAGTTGCATCCATACTCCATAAAAAAATGGCATTGTGGAATGCAAACATCGTCACCTCCTCAACATAGCCCGTGCCATTCGTTTTCAATCTAATCTAACTTTGGAGTTTTGGGGTGAATATGTCTTAACTGCAGCTTATTTGATCAATCACTAATATTGATCCTTGGTATCAAGACCCCCTTTGAATTCTTTTCCATAAACTATCAGTTCTCAATCATCTTAAGGTTTTTGGATGCTTATGCCTTGGCTGTAACTCCACTACAACTCACAAATTTGACAAAAGTGCCTCACCAGGTATATTTGTTGGGTATCCTTATGGTCAAAAGGGCTATCGGATCTATGATATTCCCACCCGAAAAATCTACATCTCAAGGGATGTTACATTTCATGAAAACATTTTCCCTTACCACATATCATTCAACCCAACGGCCAACCCAGTTTTCCCATTACCACCCCATGAACTAGATGCACAACCACCATAACCCACCCTGCCCCATAAACTATTACCCAACTAGAACCCCCACCAATTCCCATGCCTATAACCAATACCCAATCTTAAAACACCAACCCACCACCTATTACCACCCCAATTCTAACCCCACCACCACCATTTTACGCCACACAACCCGTAATCCCTCACAACCTTGTTACCTAAAGGAATATCAATGTTACACTGCCACCCTCAAAAGTCGTCCCCTACCAATGGTCTAGGTAAGCATTATCCAATGGAAAATTACATATCATACACTTTTTTCTACATCCCATTGTTCATTTCTTACCTTTTTATTAGTAACCCATGAACCTGCAAGTTTTGCTGAGGCTATAAAGTTACCAGAATGGAGTGATGCAATGCAAGCTGAAATTGTGGCATTGTCAAATAACAAAACATGATCCCTTGTTCTATTACCACAAGGAAAGAAACCAATTGGTTCTAAATGGGTGTACAAAATAAAATGCCATTCTGATGGGACCATTGAACGTTACAAGGCCTGCCTTGTGGCCAAGGGATACAATCAAAATAAAGGGAATGACTACAATGACACCTTTGCACCAGTTGTCAAACTAGTCATTGTTTGTGTTGTTCTTGCTCTTGCAATAGCACATGGTTAGCATTTACATCAACTCAATGTTCATAATGCCTTTTTGCATGGTGTCCTCGATGAGGAGGTGTACATGACAACCCCATCGGATTATCACCAAGGGGGAGACCATTGTTTGCAAACTACAAAAGTCCTTATATGGGCTCAAGCAGGCTTCTCGTAATTGGTTTGCTAAATTCTCCACAACATTGCTCAATTTTGGCATCCAACAATCACAAGTCGATCATTTATTATTCTATCGGCATCAGCATGGCAATTCGACCTTTATCCTAGTTTATGTAGATGACATCATCATAACTGGATCCAATGCAGATAACATCACATTAAAGATCTTGGCCCCCTCAAATATTTTCTTGGCATTGAAGTGTCTCATTCTTAGGCTGGCCTTTATCTATGTCAACACAAATATGCTCTTGACATCCACAAAGATTTTGGCATGACTGACTGTCGACCAGTTGATCTACCCATGGACCGACATTTGAAACTAAACAATACGACCAACGATACCCTAGTACATCCATCACCAAATCGTTGTCTAGTTGGGTGACTGATTTATCTCACCATCACTAGGCCATATATCATCCACACTATCCACATTCTTAGTCAATTCATGCATCAACCATGACAAGCCCATCGGACGCAGCAAATCGTTTATTATGAAATCTCAAAAGCACTCGAGGTCAAGGTCTGTCCTACCTGTATGATTACATGGTTGTCTTATCTTCTAACAGATATTAGCCTACTACCAACCACTGCCATCCCCCTACATTATGACAACCAAGTGGCACTTTACATTGCGGCAAATCCCATTTTTAAGAACACACAAAACATATTGAAGTTGATTGTCATGTCGTTCGTGATAAAAAAACAACAAGGTCTCGTTAACCTAGTCAAGATCTCCACAACCACTCAAACTGCTGATTCCTTTACCAAATTACTTGGCCATGACGCCTACTGTAAGCTGAAATCCAAGTTGGGCATCACAAATTTACACGCTCTAACTTGAGGGGAAGTCTTACAATCTATGTCCCATAAATGTACAATATCTCTACACCTTGTATATTCTCTGTAATCCAAAAGATTGTAACTGACAGAGATCTTTAGCCCAAAGATAAGCCTAGAGATTGAATCTAATGGATCATGGGATAGAGATCTCTAGCCTAAAGATAAACCTAGAGATTAGATCTACTGGATCATAGGACAGGGATATCAGCCTAAAGATAAGCCTAGAGATTGATCATAGGAGAGATACTTGCCATTATTTTTATATAAATATGTTTATTCAAATTGATGAAATATTCAACAAACTCATAAAATTTCTGAGTTTACATATGGTATCACAACAAGTGAGATTCTGCGCCTTCCACATTCTTTTCTTCCTAGTTACATCCATTTGATTCGGTGGATTCCACATATGGCAGGTTTAACCACCCCCACCACTACCTTTGTCCTAAAGGCACCCTCTCCTTACTACTTACATCCATTTAATCAATTGGACCATGCTCTCATTTCCCAACTACTCAATGGTGACAACTACCCACTTATTTGAAGATACAAGTAAGTGAAATTTTGGGGATAAAATTCTTTCACGGGCATTTCAGATTGCAGAAAATCCTATTTTTCTCGAACGTACAAAACATATTGAAATTTATTATCATGTCGTTCATTATAAACAACAACAAGGTCTCATTAACCTGGTTAATATCTCCACAACCAATCAAATTGCAAATTTTTTTCACTAAATCACTTGGTCGTGATGCCTATTATAAGCTGAAATCCAAGTTAGGTATCACAAATTTATTCGCTCCAACTTGAGGAGAAGTTTTACAATCTATATCCCATAAATGTACAATATCTCTACACCTTGTACATTCTCTACAATCCAAAAGATTGTAATTGATAGAGATGTCTAACCCAAAGATAAGCCTAGAGATTGAATCTAATAGATTATAGGATAGATATCTCTAGCCTAAAGGTAAGCCTAGAGATTAGATCTAATGGATCATAAAACAAGGATATCTAGCCTAAAGATAAGCTTAGAGATTGATCATCGGAGAGATACTTGCCATTATTTTGTATATAAATATGTTCATTCAGATTGATGAAATACACAACAAACTCATAGAATTTTTGAGTTTACAATCAGAATGGCAAACGATGCTGAAAGCAAGGTTATTGGGATTGAGACTGTACGAATTCGTATGTTTGATGGGATTATACGAACTGTAACTAGGGTTAGACATGTATTGGATCTAAGGAAGAATTTGATTTCATTGGAACACTAAATTCAAGAGGCTACAGGTTCTCATCTGAAGGTGGAGTTTTCAAGGTCTCCAAATAGGCCATGGTTTTAATACAAAGATAAATGGTTGGGAATCTATACAGACTTGCAAGGAGTATTGACACAGATGATACTTTTGTTATAACTTAGGCAAGGATTACAGATGGAAGACAGAGAATGCTAGAAATTTAAGTTGTCAATAAATGTAGATTTAGGAAGAAGCAAGTTTCTTTCACTTCAGATTTTATGAGTAAAAGTTGTCACACCCCAATTCCGTACTATTCAGAATGGTGTGATGAACCACTAATAAACCAACGGTTCAACCAAGATCTCAAATAGGCTATGTCCGTTTGCTTAAACCATACACATCCACAACAATAATCAGAGTAAATACATAATAGCGGAAGTCTTGAATATTAAATGAACTGAGAATCTAAATGTGATAAAATAAATAATTTAACCAATTATTTCCAAAGGACTAGGACATAAACTTAAATAATTAATTCAAATACATTGTCTGTATAATCTAAATAAAAGTCTAATCGAAAACACAGGAGTTGCACTCGCATGTCGAATCATGCGACCCTATCATCACTTCAGCGTGCATCGCCGTAGCTCACCCGTACACAGGAGCATTTATATAATCTTCAACATTGGTACCTGCATCATCAACTAAAATATTCGACGTCGAAAGGGGTGAGCACACATCACGGCTCAGTGAGCAAACAAAATAATTAAACAAACATATGCATGCATTCAATTCATATCTTTGGTCTGGTTCATAAGTTCGCAATGTGCTATAGAAAGGTTCAGAGGCCGCCTCACCTCTATACATGAGTGTGTGAAGCCGCCCAATGAATATCGACATTGTCGTCCCACATGCACCCACCATGGAAATAGTGTACCCAATGGGTATCGACATTAAAGTACCACATGCTCCCATACCAATACGTAAGCCCCTATTGGCGAGGGCTTGCAAACTGGGCTCGCAACTAATCAACCCTAATGTCAAACAGTGTATCCAAGGCCTCACCCCAGCATCCCTCAATACATCCATAGAGATAGAGCTAAGGCCTCCCGGCAAAGTCAGAGACTACACGGTCCGAGACCACCTCCCCTGATGCCCTACGACGTAATAGCTCTACTAAGATAATGACGATATGACGATGTTAGTGGACAAGACTTGAGTAGAGATAGAGCTAGAGTCTGGTGACCAGGATAAACCACAGTGTCAGATCCTCCCCCTGATGCTCCACTCGCATCAAATACACTAATCACACACAAACATTCACATGTCTATTTCTAACATCACCATCATCATCATGTTATAAATAAACAGAATTAAATATGCATGAACAGTAATAGCAAGAATATTGGATGACATGTTAAATGCACAATACAGACATACACGCATAGAATCAATCAATCATGGTATCGGACTCAATAAGCAAAAGTAGCTTTTTATTATCCAATTAATTTAGGTCTTGTTCCCTCACCTGACGCTTGTTTGATAGTTCGCTCCGTGTTACAAGGTCCAAACGTGCTATCACAAGGTTCTACACAATATTAGGGTTTAGTTAGAATAGGTTTACGTTGGTCGGAAACCAACAATGACAAAACACATCTCACAGAGCTGACCGGTCACAGGTACCGATCGCAGCACTGTGGGGAAAACCTGCGACCGATATGGTTGGTCGGTCCCCACAAACCAGTCCCCGAGAGGTACCGGTCGCATATGGTGCGACCGGTATGGTTCGATCGGTATGTCTTCGAAAGACCATACACTTGGTTTTCGCCTTCCATCGGTCACCCTCTATTGATCCTAGGGTTTCTTCTACACCTCCTAGGTCTAAACATTGAGTAAGAGTTGTTTTCAACTCCATTTAAGTCCTAGTTTTGATGATCTCAACCTAGAACTTAAATCTAGGGTTTATCAACTAAATTAGGGTTTGACGGCAACGTAGGATTTAGATCAATACCTCTCTTTGCATGGTATTGATCCAACTACAACTAACCATTCTAGATTACTTATGGTAGAGGAAGGTTTGAGCACTTACTGTTGACTTGCGGTAACTTATTCTTCATCAAACGGTAATGTCAGCTCTTCCCTTTCCTTCCTAGCTTCTTCTCCTTCTTCAGCCTCTTTCTCCTTTTTACGGTTTGTGAGGATCATGGAAGAGGTTTTAGGAGGTTTAGAGGGGTTTATATAGGCTACGTTTAGGTTTAGGAAGCCTCTTAGCATTAGGAAAATCATTCGGTTTGAAATTTGGAAAGTGGGACCTATAAAGATCCATTTTTGGATCTTAGTGGTCTGCCACGCAGGCTATACCGGTCAACCGGTACCAAGAACGGTATGAATTAATTCATACTTAATTCAGTCCGTTTCATACCTGTTTGTCATCTACTCGTCCTGTCTGGCCCGGTGATGATTGGAAGACCTGTTACAACATGAATTCAAGGTTTAGATCGGGTTCATGGAGTGCGGGTCTTACAAAAGTGATCTCTCCAGTGATGCTACAACAATGGAAAAAGTGGAGTTACATCACATTGTACGGCAATGAGCTATACAGGACACCTAAACAGGGTGTGGGCTATGCCAGTTTGAGTGTAGCGGTTTAACAGAAACAATAGAAGAGTTTTCAGAATCAACATAACATGGGTTCTTCTTCAGGGTGGCTTGTAGAATCTAAGCCTTTAGGTAGTGTCTTGTATTATATGGGGTCCACACAGTTATTGGAGTTATATTTATATTTGGATTTGGATCCATTACATGTATAAGGGTCAATCTGTAATTGTATGGGGTTAGGGTTTTTAAGGAGGCTATATATTTTCTCTATGGGGAAAACCCTAGGTAAGTGAGAGCAAAGGCAACACTTTGTGAGGTGGAAAGAGATGGAGTTTTCTTAGTAAATAAAGAAATTATCTGATTCTCTGGGGTGGAGGTAGGCATTCCACATTGGGTGCTGAATTATGGTAAATCAGTGTGTTGTGTGTTTGCTTGATCTTCGTTTTCTCTCTTGTTTATGCTTTCATCCCTAACAAAAGTTATACTACTGAATTCAATACTAGACCCCTCTCTACTTTGGACTCGACCTGCTTTACCCGTGTTCATTTACTTCTCGCCTATGAGCTAACTTAGGCATCAGAGTAGCCCCAGGTTATCCAACCTACCCAACTCTATGTTGGCCTTCGTATTATAATTGTTGGCAAAATGGGCTAACTGGGTCAAGTTTGATGAGAGAGAGTGTCTGTGGCCCCACAAGCAAGCTGACAGTGATACAAGCAATATGGCAATGATACAGACGATGTGGCATGTTACAGGCGGTGTGACAGTGTTTATGACAGTGTTTCTTAAAAGAGTGTTGCATTCTTAGAAGAGAGAGAAATCAAGAGAGAGAAAGAGGAGAGAGAAAATTAATGGTGGGACCCATAATGCCGAAGTGGCCTGCCACCATGGCCGCCAGCTCTGCAGCCAAGGCCAGCAGGGCCAAGCCAAGCACGGTCAGCAGTAGCAGCAAGCAGCATGCCCAGCCGCAAGCCACAGCAAGGCATGCTGCAAGCCATGGCTGTCGCCGCGCATGCTGGCTCTCATGGCATGCCCGTGTGCGCATGGCCTTGCCCATGGCTTCCCCTCCCCCGCAAAGCCGCAAGCCACATGTTTGTTTGATTTCTAGGAGAGAGAAAAGCTCTCTGGAAATCAAACTCTGTAGACACTTTTAACAAATTTTGAATGGTTACAGAGGCCATTCAATTGCATTTCAGGGGCATTTTGGGAAGTAAAAAATGGAGAAAATTTGAAATCCGTGGCCAAGAAAGAGCCACGTATGCAAAATCCCGATCGAACGGGTTGCAAAATGGCAGGCTCAGGTGTGGCGAAGAAGTTACGTCATGATTCTTGCGCGCACACTCTGATTGGGTCTGTGCAAGTTAAAAAGGTGTTCCGCAGTTCATGGTGACGGCACCTTGATCCAGCACAGCGTGCGTATAGTACAGCGGCATGATAGATCCCGATCTAATAGTTTTGATTAGCGTCGATCTTCGATGACGCGATCAAGACGATCAGAAGGACCAGATGCAATCCCGCTTTTTTACTGTAGATCCAACGGCCATTTGGAGAGATGCTCGAATCGGCCAATACCAACTCGACATCATGCCTGCCATGTCAGTGGCGGTGCGGCTTCGGTGCTACACTACAAGGCATTAAAGATGTCGTTTGAAAAGATTTCATTGGCCCACACTGTTTTGGCCATAACTCAGCCATCCGATATCCGAATCGGATGGTTCAAATTGAACCGAACTCAGTTTTGGATTTCCTATCTATGAGGATGAGTTGGAGGTCGATGGAGGCCTGAAAAAAATCAAAAAATAGGGTTTGAGAGAAAAAAAAGAAAGCTTTCTTAGGGTTTTGCTTGGTTCTTGCTTTGGGGGTGAGCAAACAATCACTCATCATCTCCATTTGTGCCCATGATGGTGCATTGATGTGGTTTTTGAAGGTTGGTGGAGCTTCTTTGAATACGATAAGTGATTATTGGACTATTGGAAGGAGAGATGATGTATGAGCAAGAAGTTTCTTGAAGTGCTTAGTTCTTCCAACATTAATGACTATGAGAGATTCCATTGAACTTGTAGAGATACTACATATGTCTTTAGATGTCGAAAAGCCTCGGTTGTGAGATTTCTCAACTCCCTTGTTATTTATTGATTCAATGCCATCTATGCTAGAGTAGGTTGAGATATTTGAACGCCTACTTAGTATGGGAGTCTATTGTATGCTAGCTTAGGTGAAAAGAATATTGAATGTCTTGCTAGTTTGGGTTTTATTGTAGGGTATCACCATAAGCCCCAAAATCTACCATTTTGATTTGTGTTCAGTGGGTGCTGGACACTGGCTGGTATAGCCTGAACCTTGGCATTGTTTTTCCTCTCAGTTTTATGCTGGGAAAACACAGGGTGAATATCCTTGTCCTATAAAGGACTAAAAGTTGAGTATTGAGTAAATACAGAGTCCATTGGGCATTACTCCATGGATTAGCCATCACAGACTGTGGTGGTGAACCATGTAACCCTTCTGTGTTGTGAAATGCTTTATTTCTGTATTTTGTGAAGTACGTAGAATGAACTGCAGGATGGGTGTGCAAATCTGGTAGACCTGGCCAATGAGTGGTAGCGAGGTAGATTTGCATACGCTTGTATGTATGTAATAGTTTGGTTCATCATCAACGTTGGACAGTAAGGAAAAATTAGGGGAAATGTTTTCACACTGATTCACCCCCCCCCCCTCTCAGTGTCATCCAAGGTCCATCAATTGGTATCAAAGCACTAGGCTCAGTGACAGCTAAATCAGCATCTGAGAGATCAGAGGGCAGCTATGGCACCAGAGGGAGGTTCTCATAAACCCCATTGTTTGATGGTATGGACTTCATGTTTTGGAAAAGGAGAATAGAGATTTATGTGGGATCACTTGGATTCGATGTTTGGGCTGCAGTTGAAATTGCCTATACTCCACATGATACAATTACTCCTAGTGTTACAGACAAGAAAAATTTTGAAAACATCAAAAAGGCACTCAATGCCATTCAAGGTGGTCTGACTAACTGTGAATTATCCAAAGTCGTAGATTGCAAGACTGCAAAGGAGGTCTGGGATAGACTGATAAATATCTATAAAGGAGACAAGAAGATCAGGAAAGTGAAGCTGCAAACATTCAGGGCTCAGATTGAAAATCTAAAAATGAATGAGGATGAAACTGTTGATCAGTATATGAGCAAAGTCAATGAAGTGGTCAACTCTATTAGAGGACTTGGTGAAGACTTAAAATGACCTATTGTTTGTCAGAAGATCTTACGGTCTCTCACATCCAAGTTCGAATCAAAAGTCTCATCTCTTGAAGAGACTAAAGATTTGGATGAAGTCACCATAGATGAAATACATGGAGCATTGACAGCTTTTGAGATGAGAGTAGACCCTGGAACTACTGTTGACAAGAAAGTAGCCTTCAAGGAAATAAAGAAACTCAAGATTTCTGAAAAACCAAATGAGGAAGAAAGTGAAGATGAAACCACAACTCATTTCACTAGAAAATTAAACAAGGGTATAGGAAAATACAAGAACAAACTCCCTTTCAAATGCTTCAATTGTGGTAAGGTTGGACATTTGCTGCAAATTATCCAAAAAAGAGTAAGATTGATAGTGATGATGAAGATGAAAGCAAATACAAGTCCAATGCAAAGAAAAATTACAGTTTCAAAAAGAACAAGTCAAATAAAAAAAAGTTTCATTTCCAAAAGAGTCAATAAAACCTCAAATGATGACTCAGATGTTGTCTCAGAGGATGAGCTCAGTGAGGCCTTGTTCATGGTTTTTATTGAAGAACATGAAGGGAACAAAGGTGAAGAATTTACTTCAAAAATTTATGAAGAAGGTAAAATTGTGGACTCTATCTCAAGTGATGATGAAGAAAGAGACAATGAAGATACATGTTTAAGCAGTGATGAAGAAGGTGAGATAAACTTTGAGGAAGAATTTGTTGCAGCCATGAAGGAACTCAAGAACGAAAGAAAGAATAACAAGCTTGCCTCGCAAGAAGCCAAAAAGCAAAAACATGTGATTCAAGAATTGAGAGCTCAAGATGAAAAGTCAAAGAAAATTATTGAAAATCTCAAGACTCAACTAAAACAGACATCTATAGACTACTCCAGGGTATTGAATGAGAATGCAAGTTTGAAAACTCAACTTGAAAAACAATTCCCTATGGTTGATCGATTTGAAGAATTTAAGAATGAGTTTACACTTTTAAAGACAAAACTGACTGAGTATGAAAAGGAAGAGCTTGAGAGACAACAAAAATTAGGTTAACATGAGGAATCAAGTAACTCTACTGCAGTGCATCCTAGTAGTAGCCGGCTTGATAGGATCATCAATGCTCAAAGACCTTCCCACATTAAGTTTGGCCTTTGGCCTTGGTTTTGATAAAGGAGAGATTGTCAACACCTCGATTTTGCCACTGCGGAGATCTCCACTCTCATTGGGGTATCATACGCAATGAGAGGGGTGTATAAAAATTAAAGAATAAAAAATAAATAAATAATAATGATAATAATAATAAAAAAAGAAAATAAAAGAAAATAAAAATAAAAGAAATAGAATGATATATATATATATATATATATATATATATATATATATTCTGTAAAATGAAAAGGGGTGGGGGGCAATTTGGGTATCAAAATAAAAAATAAAAAAAAAGGGAACAGAACAGTCCTGATCCCTAAAAGAAAGGGATCGAAGACTAAAAGAAAAAAAAAGAAAATCAAAAAGAAAAAGGGGAAATTGGGAAAGGGGGAGAAGCAGAGTAGAGAGAGGCGGTGAGGGAGAAAGTTGCAGGGGAAGAGGAGAGGTCGACACCTCGACCCCCCCTCCCCGAACTCCCTCCCCCAAAGCTGCCGAAAATTGCTCCTCCCCTTAAGAGCCGGCTTCAACATCTTCAGCCATCGACATCACATGACGTCCCTCTTTTCTAGCAACCAGAGAACCCCCATTTGGAGGGACTGGTGGGCAGAAGAAAGAGGAGAAGAAATAAAAAGGGGGGCAGACAGACCAGAAGGGAGAAAAAAAATCAGGAAGAAAGAAAATCAGATAGGGAAAGAAGAAAGGAGGGGAAGAAATCAAGGGAGAGAGAGAGAGAAGCATAATAGGAAGAGGAAGAAAGCGACAGCAGAGCCGCCGCCGCCGAAGAGGAAGAAGGAGCAGCATCACTGCTGCTTGGTCCAAGAAAAAAAAAAGAAGCAGAAAGGAGGAAGAAGAAAAATCAGAAAAAAGAAGAAGGAGGGAGAACAAAGAGGAGAGGTTGAGAGCAAGCTTTGCTCTAAGATCCAGAGTTTCGGCTGGGTTCTCAGAGCTTCATGTAAGAAGGCTGAGAGGAGCAGAAATCCAGCAGCCTGGAGGGAAGAAAAGAAGAGCAATGGTGGTGAGAGGAAGGACGGCGATCAAATCTCCCTTGCTTCCAGGTATTTTTCCTAATCCTCGAGCATTCTTTTCTTTTCCATTTTCTCTATTTCTTCTCAAGCCAGACTTGACTAATAGGACAGAGACATTTCCTGATTCTCCATCTTCTTATTGTACATACATTTATCTTTGTTGTTTTTTTATTTTCTATAATGGATTTTGTTGGGACAAGTTAAAAAACAGAATAAAGTAGTGGGGTTTTGGGCTGTAGAACAGTTTCAGGGGGTCTGGTTTGGTGAGATGAATAGTTTGCTTTCTCATTGCTCTGTACTTGCATACTGATTCATTTAGTTAATCTGCATTAGCCCACTATTGCATTTAGAGATCTGAATATCTTTTTGTCATGTGGCTTCCATTTTGTCACCAGTCCCTTTTTTGTTATATTGATTTCACTCATGCTATTTTGTGTCCTCTCCTCATCATTTTGTTTTCTTACTGTCAAACCCATTTCTCCCATGCTATTGAAACTACTAGATGAGGCATATGCTATGTGATTAGGTGTGGGTTTCTTTTGATCCTATTTCCTGTTTAGAGTTCAGTTCTGGAGGTTTGATTCATTGGAGAAGAAATTCAGATGGAATGGAGATTGGTTTTATGGCGTCAGTTAAGGTAGCCCCTATAGAGAATACAATTCCAAGATAGGAATTCTATTGAGTATGGTTCAGGTTGCAATGATTTATTCTCGAAATCTGGTTCATTAGTTTCTTTCTATACTAAACCAGTTGGACTGAAGTGGCTTATTTCTTATATCCGATTCTGATTTAGTTGATACTGAATTATGATCAAGTCTAGTTTGATTCCATTTGGTCTCAATGTCAAAATCTGTTTGAGTTTGAGTCGGTTTTTTGTAGTCAAATCTAATTGTTTGGTTTGGTTTGTTTATTATTTTGGTTAAGGCTGGTCTGGTTTCTTTTGTTTCATCTCAATGCTCAAAACCAACTCGATCCAATACATGAACCAGTCCTTATTTGGACCAATCCATATTTGAATCTGCCCTGAGATAGTGCTTGGATTTGTCTAATTTTGATGTTCTATCTAATCTCATGTTTGAAAGGTATAAATCAGGTTTGGGTTGAATTGGTATATTTTGTGGTCAAACCGGTTGGTCTGAGTTAGTTTGTTTTGACAAGTGAAATCTGATTTGGTCCGATGTGTTCATTAAAACAGATTTTTATGGGATCATTCCAAATGTTTAACGTGTTTGATGTTAGATTCGGTTCAACCCTGTGTTATGGTTTCGGTGGGCTAATTGGGTATTCATGCTTGGGTTTGAATTATTTAACATATGCTTGGATTAATGCTTAGTACAGTGTATTTATTGCTTATCATGTTGCTGTCCACAATGCATGATTGATTGTTATTCTGCTCGATGAATATCTGAATCATATGCTTAGTCCAATGTATGAGTTCCCTCCCCGAGATGTGATTGGTTAGGGGGCTCCAAAGAGTTTAACCCATTATGGGCCCAATTAAAATGAGACCCACCCAACCCTAGGATTGGATTCAAGTGTGTGGGAAACCGTTGTATCAAATGCATAGTAATGAAAAATGTGTGATTGGGTAGATGTATGCATAAGATTGGTAGTCCAATGGATGGTCCACCTGGGCATCCCGAATGTGGGATGTGAGTGAGATTTAGTGTACCCCCGTGTGTGGGGAGCTGAGGCATTTGGCCTTCTTGAGTGTTGTCACGCGTGTCCATGGCTCGTCAATCCATGGAAACTACGCTTGACCTGATTCTGAAGACACAGAGGTCTCAAGGAGATACGTAGGCTGCGGGGGAGTTTGGTCGCTCTACGCTCGTTCAAATTGAGGTAAGTTACATGTATTATGGGATTACCTCACCGAGGGGACTTCCTTGTGATAGGGAGTACCTCAACACTAAGATGGGTTCCATTGTTATGGGCACATCTCTTCTCATTGGATGTGTTCCATGATTATGGGAGCATCCATCGCTTGGGATGCGTTCCAATATTTTGGGAGTGTCCCTTCTCTTGCACACACTTGATACGTACACACCCGTTCGAACTACGTTTGGCTTGATTCCCACCATAGAGGGATACGTAGGTGGCCTGGGATTTTCCCAGACCTTGATCATATGTTATATATCTTTTTTTCCTTTCTTTTGATGTATGATTAAGCTATTATTTGAATTCTTTGATTCATTTTGTAATTATTTCCTTGTTTAAATTATTTAATTTCAGCTTATGCCACACATGGTTAGTAAATAATTGAGATCAAATGAGGACTTTTCTTATACCTTGTAATTTTAATTAGATTAAATAGCCCCAAGCATTCATAAATTATAGGAAAGGATAGGATTTAGGAAGACCAGTTCAACCGGGCGAGTTGGGTGCCTAACACCTTTCCAACTCGTAATTTGGCACTTACCCGCCTTTGGTGAGACAAGATAGCCATTCCATTTGCGCAAGTCATTAGTGCCCCTCCATTGAGGGACATCATTTATAGGTCCTAGACCTTATCTAGTGGCGACTCCAGTCTTCTTACCCTTCACTGGCATGAGTGGATGGGATCTGAATGTGAGAACTTTCCAGAACCCAGTCTGAGTGTAATGAGGGTAGACAAGTTTCACAACATGTAAATTCAAATTTAAAAAATGAGGATAAAATCAAATTTTAAAAGATTTTTTCCCATGTCCTCACAGTGGCGACTCCACTGGGGAATTCATGCCAGACTCCAGATTGTAAATCCCTATCCCTTTCTTTTTATGCATAAACTTATATCTTGGGGCTTTAGGTTGTAGTTAAGTGTAGAAGTAGCGAACACCCTTGCTTGTAGCCTTGATTGTTTAGGTGCATTGTATGCATTGCTGATTATTTTATGATATAGTGATATCATGGTTCTCGAGATATTGGTTACTATTGTTACAAACCTCGTAGTTAGCTGAAACGGGCTCCAGTGTATATTGGATGACCTGCTAGGCAAGGCCACAACCTTGGCCTGTACCTGTAAGACCCGCACGCCACGAACCCAGTCTAACCTTACATTCGTGTCGTGACCTGTCTACATATCATGGTCGAGCCAAGTGGACCAAGTGTGTGAAGAAAAACCAAGACCCAATATGAAAATTTACTCAAAAATAGTCAAAATGAGGGTAGGGTCGCATGCCTAAAGAGGCAGGTCCCACCCCCCATCGACCCCACCATCGACCCGTGACCAGGGGTCACAGGGGGTCTCGAATTTTCTGACCCCCCCATCGACCCCCGGTAATCGGGAAAAACAGCACGAACCGAAAATTAGGAAACTTTCCTAATTTCAATTGGAACCTTTCCTAAACTCAATGGGACTTATTTTAGGAGGTTTTACTCTATAAATAGGACGTCCCTAAGCCTCTTTCACTCCTTTTACAACCCTAATTGGATTGAGAGAAAGATAAGAGATGGAAGAGAAGAAGAGAAGGAAAACTTGAAGAAAAGGCTAAGGAAGAAGAAGAAGTTCAGAGATATCTTGGAAACTCAGACTACAGAAGGTATGAACCTTAATCCCCATCTGAATTGAAAGCTTAGAATAGATTATGATGAAGTTAGGTTAGGAGAAACCATAATACCATCCATCCATGGTTAGGTTTCAATGGAAATCATGGAGGAGATCATTGAAACCATGTAGGTGAATAAAGAATAGTTCTAAACCATAGAACATGTATGGAATGGACTATAAAAGGAAGCCATAGGACCCAAACATGAAAGAATGGACGAAAATTTGATATTTTTAACTCAAACCATGGGGGGTCGCACCTAGGGTTGGCTCTACACATTTACAGAGCTAACCGATGGAACATCCGACCCTAGCATCGACCCCCAGCATTCAGGAAGCCCAGGAAAGGGGTGGTTGCACCCAGGGTCGATGGAAGGTCCGACCCTGGCATCGACCCCTAGTTAACAGCAAGCTATAAAAATTAGAATAAATTCTAATTAAATTCTATAGACTTTGTTAGGTCTTTTAGCGATATAATATTGATATAAAGGTGATTCTAAAGGCTTGAAAGAGGACCTACAAACAAGCAAATGTGAAGAAACAAGACCTAAACTAATTGGTTAATAACAAACTGTTTTTATTTCTTGAGTCCAATACCATGATTGTGATATGCGTGTATGCTTGTAATGTGCATTCAACATGTCATCCATTATTTCTATTATTACTGTTCATGCATATTTAAATTTACTGATTATAACATGATGATGTTGATGATGGTAGGAATAGGCATGTGAATGTTTGTGTTTGGCTGGTGTACATAGTGCGGTAGGGATGGTATCAACCGGTACTTCGATGTCATTCTCATCGGGGTATATTGTGCCATGCTCTATTCAAGTCATGTCCACTAAGGAAGTGTTAGTATGCTTGATGCGAGTGGAGCATCAGGGGGAGGACGTGACATTGTGGTTCAGTCTGGTCACCAGACTCTAGCTCTATCTCTACTCAAGTCTTGTCCACTAACATCGTCGTATCGCCATTACCTTAGCGAAACTAATATGTCGTAGGGCATCAAGGGGGACGTGGCATTGTGGTTCAGCCTGGTCACCAGACCCTAGCTCTATCTCTATGGATGTATTGAGGGATCTTTGGGGTGAGGCCTTGGATACATTGTTTGACATTAGGGTTGGTTAGTTGCGAGCCCAGTTTGCAAGCCCTCGCCAACAGGGGCTTACGTGTTGGTATGGGCAACCGGTACAGCCATGCCATTTTCATGGGGTGTATATTGTCCATGGTGGATGCATATGGGGCGACGATGCTGTTTTCATTGGGCGTTTCCACACATTCGTGTATAGAGGTGCGGCGGCCACCTATCCTTTCTATAGCATATTGCAAACTTACATACCAGACCACATATATGAATTGATCGCATGCATATGATTGTTGCATTATTTTGTTTACTCACTGAGCTCAAGTTGGAGAGCTGACCCTCGCGCGTGCAATTCTTTTTAGTTTCTGATGTTACAGGTACTATGATTGAAGATTATGTTGACACGCCAACATATGAGCGGGTGGAGACTATGAATGAGCAAGTTGTGGAGAACGAACATGGTTCGTTAAGAGAGCGTTTCAGCTGTGGATACGCTTAGTGTTTAGATTTCGTATTTGGATATTGTAATATATATTAAATTATGTTTTGGTTACTTGAAAATAATTGGAGTATTAATTATTTATCATGACTAGACCTCAGTTCATTATCTGTAAGACTTTCGCTATTTATTTTATTACCTCTGATTAATGTGGAATGTGTTTTGGTTTATCATATGTGGGATAGCCTATTCGAGATCCTGGTTGAACCGTTGGTTTATTAACGGTTCATCACACCATTTTGGTTAGTCAAAAAATGGGGTGTGACAGTACCTGCGGCTATGCGGGTATATAAAGGGATGTAGGTGTCTTTGACTCATCGTGTATACGGTGATAGGCATTCTTATCCTTGTCAAGGTAGCCTTGTCGTGTCCCATTATCACATTATTGACACTTGTATGCTTGATTCATCCCTGAACACCTAAGTGTTGTCTTTACCCAGTTTCACCTCGCTTAACGCGGGTGGTCACTGATGAAGCCATCACTCATTTGTTTAAGATTGAATCAAAATTCTTTGATATCCTGTGCGCGTTCTCTCAAACGGTAAATCCCTCCTAAATTCAATGATCCCGATGTGTTCATTTGGTTGGAGTTTCAGTCGGAGGTATAGTCTGTTTCACAGATACCCTCTTGCTGAAAACCAACCAAAGAATCAATCTGAATCGCCGAAATTGGTGAGGATTAACCTAATGGAGTTCATGCACAGGATCTAACTTTGTCTGGTTGAGTCAGCTTTGATGCATGCATGTTCATTATTCTCGGTTCTCCCTTATTCTCGGTTCTCCCTATCTGTTAGAGTCCTGACCTCTGTTGCCCTGTTCCATATTTCCAGTCGTCTTCAAGGGAGTTGAAACATAACATCCAGTTGGGTAAGGGATCCCACCTCTAGGAGGCTACATAGAGTCCCCAGTTCTCAACCAACTCAGGGATATCCTAGAGAGTCGGTTAGTCTGGCAGAGGAAATGGAAGACCATGAGATAGAAGATCGTCATGAGCCCCTAGAGGATCCAATCGCCATTTTGACCACCAGACTTACCAGTTTGGAGCGAACAGTTCACACCATGGTAGGATTGGTCAAGCAAAACATGAATATTGGGCCGCAAACAGCCGCCAATGCAGCAGCCTCACCTGAGGGGGGCAATGGTCCCACCACCCCCATGAATGCATCTCCTTCACCCCAGATAGTGATTCAGGAGCCTTCCCCCACTAAGCTATCGGAAGTGGATAAACTGTTGGCTAGTTCAACTGTCATGAGTCGGTTGCACAATGTAGAGCATTTGCTTCGAGGAATGAAAGAAATGGAAGATCAGATTATAGACGCTGAGGGAGTGAATTACTTCCCAGAGGCCAAGTTGCCAGATAAATTCAAATGGCCTCTGGAGAAATTTGACGGGTCAGGTTTCCCCACCACCCATCTTAGATCATTTACTGGTATCTTGAGGATAGGGAGAGGGTTCACAGATGTTGGGCCAAGCATTTCAGTTCTCTTTATCTGGTGGGGCTCACAAATGGTTTTTGCACTTGAAACCTTCCCAAATCAAGTCCTGGGAAGACATTACAACTGCTTTTGTGGAACATTACTCTTATAACACTGAAGTGGAAACCCACAGAAGGCAGTTAGAAACAATCATGCAGTTGCCCGGAGAAGGATTCACTGCTTACTTGGCTAGGTTCAGGGCCATTGCTGCGTAAATCTGGAACAGACCTTCTGAGAGAGAGCAAGTCACCATGATGATGAGAGGGTTGGCTAACCCATATAAAACTTTTATCTTTGGACAAGGCATCACCACATTCCAGACCTTAATCGCCGCTGGACAACAGATCGAAGATGCGATCAACCACTAGGATCTCCCACATAAGGGCGATAAGGTAATATCTGAGGGCAGCTCAAGCAGGAGAAATAATTCTTCCAAAGCATCTAGTGCAAATTCCTTTTTCTCAAGCCAAGAGTATGGCAGCGGCCTCTTCAGCCCCGTTATTGATTGAAGCTCCGTATCCTCAGAGGAATCAAAGAGCAAGCAGACAATACACAGAGCTGGGTTTACCAAGAGAATTGATCAGGGATAAGTTGATGAAGGCTGGCCAATTAAAGCCCCCTGGACCAATGGTACTACCCAATCCTCTCCCAGCAAGTTTTAGGCAGGACAGATTCTGCAAGTTCCACAACCAGGCTGGGCATGGCACATAATTCTACTTCGCCTTAAAGGAAGCAATTCAAGATGCACTGGAGGCTGGAACTTTTTTCATTCAGAATTGACCAGCATCTATAGCAAAAAATCCTCTCCCTAACCACTCTGTCAACTTCATAGAGGAAGGGGAGGAGGATGGTCGTTACGATTTTTCACCTTTTGAGAATTCTTATGCATATGGCGCATCTTCAGTTTTACCTGTTTACAGTTGGAAGGACCAGAACAAGCATGTGGGATCATCTGAGGTTATGGCAATCAAGCAAGAACCAGAGTATGATCTAGAGGTGGTTTTCCCTCAACAGACAAAGCATTCGGTAGCAAGGGTTGAGAAGGGAACCCCTTTGATCATATACGTTGAAGATGAACTAGAGATAGCCCAGGCGACACAAGATTTCAGTAACCTGGAGGTTTACATCCCTGGGTATGATGACAAGCCTGTAGTAGAAACCCAGAGTGGAAAGACCTTCAAGCCCACAAACCTGACAATTGATAACCCCGGATAGTTAGCGAGAGACAAGGGGAAAGAGCAATGTACTGCCCCTGAGCCCCAGAACCCCATTTTGAAGCAGTTGGAAAAGACATAGGCTAATGTGTCAATTTGGGGGTTACTCATGGCATCCAAAGCACACAGGGACGCAATTCTGAAATCATTAGCTAGCATCCAAGTTCCAGTCTCCACCAATTGTACTGAGCTAGCGAACATAGTTGGAGGATCTCATGTTGTTAACTCCTTGATGTATGGTGATGCCGACCTCACTGATGAAGGAAGGATGCATAACAAGGCTATTTATATCACCATTGGCCTCAGAGATCACTTGATTCCAAGAGTGTTTATAGATGAAGGCTCAGCATTGAATGGATTCCCTCTCAGCACCTTCAAACATCTTGGGTTCAATGAGGCAGAGCTCAACCCGTCCACGCACTGTGTTAAGGCTTATGACTGTACCAGGAGGACCATCAATGCAGTACTTAATGCATAAATTAAGGTGGGTCTTGCCATCTTTGATGTCGAGCTTCATGTCGTGGACATACTTGCTTCCTTTAATCTACTTTTGGGAAGGCCCTGGATCCACAAATAAGGAGTCTTCACCTCGTCATTGCATCAGAAGGTCAGATTCCTATATGAACGGGTGGTGGTGACAGTATATGCCAATTCTGATATGGTTAATGCCCTAGCAATGGGATACAACAGTTCAGAGGACAGTATAGGGGTGTAACTAAGTGGGTTCCAGATCAGTTCAATCCTGGCAACAACACAGTCAGGACCCTCAGGTAAGAATTTAAATTTTGTATTTAATTCATTGCTTTACATGTCTTTCTTCCCAGGAATGGAACTGGGTTTGCATCAACAAAGTGACATCAATGTGCTTTCTCTAATGATAAATGAGAACAGATTTGGACTGGGGTACGTTCCTTCCAGGGAAGACCTAGCCCTGATTGATCAGAAGCGGAGGAGATCCGATGACCATTTTTCGAGGCTCGAAAAAAGAAAGTACAAGAATAGTAGGCAGTTTATAGTTTTTCTAAGAAAAGGCAGCAGCAGTAGTAAGACATGGCAGCAACAATGGTCGGACCAAGAGATCCATAGCCTCCATTTCGATGGGATTCATAGTGAAGAAGAGATCTCAACTTCTACAACTCTTAATGGACACTTCGTCAAGGAAGGGTCAAACTCTCCATTCTGTGGCTTCCCTGAGCCATGGTATGATGTACACCTTCAACGACGAGTTCCTGGCTTTGAGATCTTCTTTAACTGTGATGTTGATTGGGTAGAGCTGGAGCTGATGAGGATTCGAAAGCAAAGTGATGCGGCAAAGACGGGATTAGAGTTCGTGGATGTCGGTAGCTTGTTCGACGACGAAGGAGTCTTGGCCGTCACCGAGGAAAGCGAGAGCGAGGATTTGGGTCCACACCAGCTTATTCATCCTTTTGATGGGGTTATCCCTAATTAGAGTTGTGTAGACCATTTTGTCTTTTTTAATGAGTCATGTATTTTGAACAATTTGGCTGTGTCTGTGCCTAGTACAAGTTTAGATAAGATGCAAACATTTTCTAGTGTTGATTCTGTCCCGCTTGGGACCTCCTATCCTGTAGACACCTCTTCTATTAGTAATGAAAATTTCACTTTCGATTATACTGTGTCTTCTTCTTCTTCCATTTCTGTCGATTACACTAAATCTGACTCTGATAATGATGAAAATGATGAACCTTCTCCTGAGTTAATGCGATCTATCAAGGCCTCAAAAGAAATGAAGGCCCGTCCAGTCGAAGAGGAGTTCAAAATGGTCAACTTGGGCTCAACTGAAGAGCCGCGTGATATCAAGGTTGGGGTAACCTTAACTGAGGAAGAAACAGCTAATATGGTGGAGTTATTCAAAGAATTTCAAGAAGTCTTTGCCTGGTCTTATGAGGATATGCCTAGAATAGACCCTTAGGTGGTCCAACATAGGATTCCCTTGATGCCTGGTTCAAAGCCCCACAAACAAAAATTGAGGAGATTGAGGCTAGAGTGGGCTTTGAAGGTTAAGGAGGATATCTAGAAGCAACTTGATGCCGGTTTTCTTGAAGTGGTCCATTACCCTGAGTGGTTTTCCAATATTGTCATTGTCCCAAAGAAAGATGGTAAATTAAGGGTATGTGTGGATTATAGGAATCTAAACAAAGCAAGCCCTAAGGATGACTTTTCGCTACCCAAGATTGACATATTGGTCAACAACACCACTGGACATGCACTGTTATCTTTCATGGATGGCTTCTCAAGCTACAATCAGATAAAGATGGCACCAGAGGATAAAGAGAAGACTTCATTCACTATAGATTGGGGTACTTATTGTTATATAGAAATGTCATTTGGGCTTAAGAATGCTGGGGCTAGTTACCAAAGAATGGCTACTACTGTCCTCCATGACTTGATCCATAAGGAGGTTGAAGTATATGTAGATGATATGATTATGAAGTCAATTACCAAGGAAGATCACTTCACGGCATTAAGGACATTCTTTGAATGGATAAAGCGATACAAGTTGAGGCTGAATCCACAGAAGTGTGCTTTTGGAGTAACTGCTGGAAAAATATTGGGCTTCTTGGTGAGTGAGAGGGGTATAGAGATTGACCCCGCCAAGATTAAAGCTATATCTGAAATGCCTCCTCCACGAACAGAAAAGGAGATCAGAGGATTCCTAAGAAGAGTGCAATACATAAACAGATTCATAGCGCATCTGACAGCCATCTGTGAACCTATTTTCAAGCTATTAAAGAAGGACCAGCCAAAAACTTGGAATCCCCAGTGCCAGTTGGCTTTCGATATGATCAAGGCATATCTGACTAATCCACCAACTTTGGTCCCGCCAAACCCTGGGAGACCACTTCTGTTGTATTTGTCTATCTTGGAAGAGTCAATGGGATCCATGATTGCCCAGCATGACGAAGATGGACGTACTGAGAGGGCTGTGTATTATCTGAGCAAGAAATTCACGGGCTATGAGGTTAACTATACCCCTTTGGAGAAAACATGCACAGCTTTGGTCTGGCTGACGAGGAGATTGAGACATTACATGCTTTCATATCCTATTGTTCTCATCTCCCGCATGGACCCGATCAAGTACCTTTTCGAGAAGCCAGCCTTGACAGGAAGAATGGCACGGTGGTTGTTGCTACTTTCGGAGTTTAATATTACCTACATGAACCAAAAGTCTATCAAGTGGAGTGTGATCGCTGAGCATTTGCCTTCCCTCCCAATCGACATAAATCTTAAGCAATTGGAGGACGTATTTCCTGGTGAAGAAGTCTCCACTGTTCAGGAAGAACTGGGAGATGACACTTGGGTGATGTTCTTTGACGGCGCGGAAAATCATCGAGGATATGGAGCTGGGGTATTGTTAGTCGATCCCGACGGTGTCTTCATACCTTTGTCTTTTCGTTTGGAGTTCGAATGCACAAACAATATTGTGGAATACGAAGCCTGTGGATAGGGCTCTGAGCGGCTTTGTCCTTTGGTGTATAGAAATTGAAAGTGTATGGAGACTCTTCAGTCATCATCTATCAAGTTAGGGAAGACTGGAAGACAAGAGATGAAAAGCTCGTACCTTATAAACATTGGGCTCAAGTCTTGGCCAGTAAATTCAAAGAGATAGAATTTGGATACTTTCCGAGAGATACAAATCGATATGCTGATGCGTTAGCAACGCTAGCGTCAATGATTGGGGGTAATCCAAATGAGAAGATGCAACCTTTAATAATTGAAAGAATGATACAGTCGGCTTACATGGATGAAGAGGTCAATGAGCTGACAGTAGACGATCGACCTTGGTTTGCCCCTATAATGGATTTCATCAAGGAATCTAAATACCCTACAGATGCGACATCAGGAGAGAAGAAAACCCTGAGGAGACGTGCTGCCCAGTTCATATTATGTGAAGATATTCTATATAAGAGGTCTTATGATGGATTCCAGTTGGTTTGTGTCGATGAAGGAACAGACCCGGAATGTTATTGAACAAATCCATGAAGGGATATGTGGACCCCACATGAATGCCAGGATGCTTGCTAAAAAAATCCTACACTTGGGGTATTATTGGAACACAATGGAAGCAGACTGTGTCGACTTTGTGAAAAGATGTCACAAGTGCCAGATATTTGCCAATCTTATCCATGTGCCCCCAACAGAGTTGCATACTTTGAGCTCTCCTTGGCCATTTTCGACCTGGGGTATAGATGTGATTGGGAGATAAACCCCAAGGCATCCAATGGACATGAATTTATCCTGGTTGCCACAAATTATTTCACGAAGTGGGTGGAGGAATAGTCCTATGCCAAGCTCACTACCAACAAAGTGGCCAAGTTCTTACAGGAGTACATCATTTTCCGCCACGGCATGCTTCAGGATTTGATATCTGATCAAGGTACACATTTCAGAGGTAAGGTGCAAGACTTGTGTGAGAAGTTCCATATCAATCAGCGTAGGTCTTCTCCTTATCTCCCACAGACAAATGGGGCAGTCAAGGCAGCTAACAAGAATATCAAGGTTATCCTGCAGAAGATGGCCCAAACTAACACGGACTGGGCGAATAAGCTTCCCGATGCTTTGTGGGCTTACCGCACTTCAGTTAGTTTATGGTATGGAGGCAGTTCTTCCCGTTGAATTAGAGGTCCCATCCTTGAGGACCCTTATGGAATCTAAGATCTCTGAGGCCGAATGGAGGCGAGCGAGATATGAGGAATTGAATTTTATTGATGAAAAAAAGATGAGGGCTGCAGACAATTCAAAGAAGTATCAGTAGAGGATTGCTACCACCTTCAATAAGAAAGTACATCCTCGTCACTTGGTTGTTGGAGACTTGGTGCTAAAAGAGCAGAGGGCTTCCATACACGACCCTAGGGGTAAGTTTCATCTAAACTGGAGCGGACCTTTATTATCAAAGAAATCCTCCTAGGCAAGGCTATACGGTTGACCGACCTTGATGGCAAAGAATTGCAGTATATAACAAATCTGGATCAGGTAAAGAAGTACTATGTTTAGTTCTACCCCTAAAAAAAAGGGGGGGGGGTTGGACTTCCATAGTTTGTGAAACCTTGGACCTCTTCGATCTGAGCGGGCCATATCAGCTAAAAGGTCGTGCCTTCTCATCATTATCAGAGAAAGAAATCCTTCTATGGCTGAAACTCTTCTCCCGTTCTCCAATCCGACGGATTCCCAAAGTTTACATCTTTGGCCTCCTTCCTTTGTGAGCGAATCTGTATGGCACTGTCTCTCGTGAGTAGGTCATTCTATACATTTAGGGGTGTTTGATAACACTCCAGAAGTTAGATTCTGACTTCTGCAGCATAAATGGAGTAGAAGCCTGTTTGGTAACCTGGTTCGGACTTCTGGAGAATCCATGAGTGAATCGGCTCCAAATGAGCTCTAGAATCCAATTTTTTGGAGCATCAAATAGATGCTTTTCGACTTCAGAGCACAATTTTAGAGTAAAAATCACCACACCACTACTACCACCAACTATCACCACCAACACCACAACCCACCAGCCACCACCCACCACTGCTACCATCCTCCACCACCCACTGCCGCCACCACCACCACCACCACCACACCGCCACCACCCACCACCACCACTATCCACCACCACCACCACCACCATCCTCAATCACCACCCACCGCCACCTACCATCGCCACCACCACCAACCACCGGCCACCAACCATCGCCACCGCCACCCATCGCCACCTACCATTGCCACCACCACCAGCCACCAACCACCGCCATCACCACCTACCACCACCACCAACTATCATCCACCACCACCGTTACCACCACCACCCCTCGTCGCCACCACCACCAGCCACCCACCACCGCCACCACCACCATCCTCAATCACCACCCACCGCCACCTACTATCGCCACCACCACCAGCCACCACCACCACCACCACCACCACCCACCCACCACCACCAACTGTCACCCACCACCACCGCCACCACCACCACCATTTACTACCACCCACCGCCACCTACCATCGTTACCAGCACCACCCACCAACCACCGCCACCACCACCCACCACCACCACCAACTATCACCCACCACCACCGCTACCACCATCTATTATCACCCACCACCGCCACCACCCTCCACCACCACCACCCACCGCCACCCTTCACCACCACCTCCCACCCACCACCACCGTCACCAACCATCACCACTCACCACTAGTGCCACCATCCGCCACCCCCCACCACTACTCTGGAGTCCATGACTAAATTAGGTTAACAAACATGTTTCTACTCCCTCATACTCTTAAATCCTTTTGAAGTTGGAATAGAAATTTGAACCAGAAGTAAGAATCCCAGAGTTGAATTTTTATCAAACAGCCCCTTATGATCCTATAACTCGACCGGAACTCATCTGTCATTCATCCATTCGACGACGTCTCAAATTCCAAGGTCCATGTTTCTTTGCCCAAAAGGTGGCATCCTTTCTTGGGGATCAGTCACTCTACATAAGCAGCCCAAAGATCCTCCAATGGTTAACCATGTGGACAGCTTCTTATCAGCCTAGCTAGGCCTTCATCTTCTTTGTACTTGGTCTGACTATTAGGATGTAGTGCACAGACATAGCTATAATATGTAGTAAAGCTATACATGATTTATTAGGATGCATTCAAATATTCATGTTTATGCACTCCTAAGTGGGAGACCTCTCAACTATAGGAACACTTTATTGTGGGCTTGAACCCTTTGTTTACTACTTTTGTGATGTACAAAACTGACCTTTTTGTTTGACAGCTGCGCGACAACATGAACAAAGGTCTTAGGAAGTGGGAATGGTTTAACTCTGGGAGAGACACCTCACCTTTAAAGACATATCATCTCGAAGCCCTATCTGGCCTTCAGAATATGCGCCTCTGTCCTGGTCTATTGAAAGCAGTCGCCAAATTTTGGGACCCCTCAATGCACGTCTTCAAATTTGGTGATGCAATGATGTGCCCTATAGTGGAAGAATTTAGGGCATGTCTGATGTACCCTTACGGGGAGAGGATCTTCAAACCTCCGCTTCGGGACGAGTATACTCAGAAGATCCGGGAACACTTCAAGTGGAGTAAGGAGGAAGTCAAAGTTTTTTTCAAGAATGGAGGTTTGGACATCCAGGAAATGACCAAAAAGTATGCACACAAAGAACCTGAGGACTTCCAAACAAAGGTACAGAGGGGAAGAGTATTCATCTACTGCATGATCGCTCGTTACTTGCTAAGAAGCCAAAAGTGCGCGGAGTCCCTGGCCATAGTGGACCTCATTATCCATGCTACTAATGGTGGTGATATTATACCAACTGTTTTGGCAAAAACTTTGAACGGCCTTGATGTGATGGCAAGGCGTAATAGCAAGTTTGATTTGGATCGATTTATAGGGTCGCCGCATTTACTGCAGTATTGGCTCCTAGAGAGATTGAGTTTGATTCCAGCTCCATAAGTTCCTGAATTCACACATAACCAATACTGGGGGAGAGCCAATGGTGCAAACTTCCACAAAGAGACAGATTAGCCAAGACGGCTCACCATGATCAGATTTGCAGACATCCGGTGGAGTTGTAGCTGGTGGAGAGAGAATCACGTCGTGACGAGCACCCCGGGTGGCACTCATGTCCAATTTATGGGTCTTACACATACGACGTTCTACTCTCTGAATCGACTTCATCAACAGCATGGCCTACCACCTCCTGTACATGAATCTCTTGATGAGCCATTGCCTTGCAGGGAGCTAACTCCGGATTTGGTTCAAAACATTGCCTCTGCTTGGGGGAACAGGTCTACCATAATTTTGACTAGAACCCTACCTGTTGTCTCCCCCGTTCGAGTGTTTGTCCCTAAGGGACGTCCCAGGTCCTTTGTTACCTGAATTAACATTGCTCTGTACTTATATGCACTAATGTTTACATTTAGTATGTTGGCATTGTGATGTTTTCTTCTGACTTTGAATGAAAATCTCCACATTGTTCATCTTAGTTATTTCATCACCATTTAATGCTTTATTCATCTTATGATTGATGCTTGATATATGCCTTAGTTATTTAACTCTTGTGTAGTTTGTTTTGAGCTTGCCTTGTTTGTGATTCATCCCATGCATCGTCGGTGAATCCCTTATGGTTGGGGTCCTACTGAGTATAGGATGTCTCAGCTTTCATCTTCGATTCTGACTTTAGGGCTCGCGTGTGCGGGGTGTCAGTTTTGTTTTTGAGATTTGATTCCGTTGTTGCGGAATAATCTCCCCGAGTGGTTCCGCAAAATGCGTGAAAGCTCGTCTTCAATTTTGACTTTGGGGCTCGCGCGTGTGAGGTGTCAGTTTCGCTTTTGAGATTTGATTCCGTTGTTGCAGAATAATCTCCCTGAGCGGTTCCATAAAATGCATGAAAGCTCGTCTTCGATTCTGACTTTGGGGCTCGCGTTTGCGGGGTGTCAGTTTTGTTTTTGAGATTTGGTTCCGTTATTACGGAATAATCTCCCCGAGTGGTTTCGCTAAATGTGTGAAAGCTCGCCTTCGATTCTGACTTTGGGGCTCGCGTGTGCAAGGTGTCAGTTTCCCTTTTGAGATTTGGTTTCGTTGTTGCAGAATGATCTCCCCGAGTGGTTCCGCTAAATGCGTGAATGCTCGCCTTTGATTCTGACTTTGGGGCTTGCATGTGCGAAGTGTCAGTTTCGCTTTTGAGATTTGATTCCTTTGTTGAGGAATAATCTCCCGAGCGGTTCCGTGAAATGCGTGAAAGCTCATTTTTTTTTCGGGTTCGTTTTGAGAGTTCCAAGGTCGCCATGGCCATTACTCAAGAGAGCCCGTGTTTTGTTTTACTTAGCTTTCTGATATCGGTTGTGGCAAAACTGGGGTCTTCTTGTCTTCAGCCTCAATTAGTATAATTTTGACTGAAGAGGGGTATCTGTCAACACCCCGATTTTGCCACTGCGAAGATCTCCGCTCTCATTGGGGTACCATACGCAATGAGAGGGGTGTATAAAAATTAAAGAATAAAAAAATAAATAAATAATAATGATAATAATAATAAAAAAAAGAAAAAGAAAAGAAATAGAATGACATATATATATATATATATATATATATATATATATATATATATATATATATATATATATATATATATATATATATTTATTTAAAATGAAAAGGGGTGGGGGGCAATTTGGGTATAAAATGAAAAAAAAAAGAAAAAAAGAAAAAAAGAGGGGAACAGAACAGTCCATATCCCTAAAAGAAAGGGATCGAAGACTAAAAGAAAAAAAAATCAAAAACAAAAAGGGGAATCGGGAAAGGGGGAGAAGCAAAGTGGAGAGAGGTGGTGAGGGAGAAAGTTACAAGGGAAGGGGAGAGGTCGACACCTCGACCCCCCTCCCCGAACTCCCTACCCAAAGCTGCCGGAATTTGCTCCTCCCATAAAGAGCCGGCTTCAACATCTTCAGCCATCGACAGCGCATGAGGTCCCTCCTTTCCAGCAACCGGAGAACCCCCATTTGGAGGGACCGGTGGACAGAAGAAAGAGGAGAAGAAATAAAAAGGGGGGCAGACAGACCAGAAGGGAGAAAAAAAAATCAGGAAGAAAGAAAATCAGAGAGGGAAAGAAGAAAGGAGGGGAAGAAATCAGGGGGGAGAGAGAGAGAAGCAGAAGAGGAAGAAGAAGAAAGCGGCAGCAGAGCCGCCGCCGCCGAAGAGGAAGAAGGAGCAACATCACTTCTACTTGGTCCAAGAAAAAAAAAAAGAAGCAGAAAGGAGGAAGATGAAAAATCAGAAAAAAGAAGAAGAAGGAGGGAGAACAAAGAGGAGAGGTTGAGAGCAAGCTTTGCTCTGAGATCCAGAGTTTCGGCCGGGTTCTCAAAGCTTCATTTAAGAAGGCCGAGAGGAGCAGAAATCCAGCAGCCTGGAGGGAAGAAAAGAAGAGCAACGGTGGTGAGAGGAAGGACGGGGATCAAATCTCCCTTGCTTCCAGGTATTTTCCCTATTCCTCGAGCATTCTTTTCTTTTCCATTTTCTCTCTTTCTTCTCAAGCTAGACTTGACTAATTGGACAGAGGCATTTCCTGATTCTCCATCTTCTTATTGTACATACATTTATCTTTGTTGTTTTTTTAATTTCTATAATGGATTTTGTTGGGACAAGTTAAAAAATAGAATAAAGTAGAGGGGTTTTGGGCTGTAGAACAGTTTCAGGGGGTCTGGTTTGGTGAAATGAATAGTTTGCTTTCTCATTGCTCTATACTTGCATACTGATTCATTTAGTTAATCTGCATTAGCCCACTATTGCATTTAGAGATCTGAATATCTTTTTGTCATGTGGCTTCCGTTTTGTCACCAGTCCCCTTTTTGTTATATTGATTTCACTCATGCTATTTTGTGTCCTCTCCTCATCATTTTGTTTTCTTACTATCGAATCCATTTCTCCCATGCTATTGAAACTGCTAGATGAGGCATATGCTATGTGGTTAGGTGGGGGTTTGTTTTGATCCTATTTCCTATTTAGAGTTCAGTTCTGGAGGTTTGATTCATTGGGGAAGAAATTCAGATGGAATGGAGATTGGTTTTATGGCGTCAGTTAAGGTAGCCCCTAGAGAGAATACCATTCCAAGATAGGAATTCGGTTGAGTTTGGTTCAGGTTGCAATGATTTATTCTCGAAATCTGGTTCATTAGTTTCTCTCTATACTAAACCAGCTGGACTGAAGTGGCTTATTTCTTATATCCGATTCTGATTTGGTTGATACTGAATTATGATCAAGTCTAGTTTGATTCCATTTGGTCTCAATGTCAAAATCTGTTTGAGTTTGAGTCGGTTTTTTGTAGTCAAATCTAATTGTTTGGTTTGGTTTGGTTTATTATTTTGGTTAAGGCTGGTCTGGTTTGTTTTGTTTCATCTCAATGCTCAAAACCAACTCGATCCAATACATGAACCAGTCCTTATTTGGACCAATCCATATTTGAATCTTCCCTGAGATAGTGCTTGGATTTGTCTAATTTTGATGTTCTATCTAATCTCATGTTTGAAAGGTATAAATCAGGTTTGGGTTGAATTGGTATATTTTGTGGTCAAACCGGTTGGTCTGAGTTAGTTTGTTTTGACAAGTTAAATCTGATTTGGTCCGATGTGTTCATTAAAACAGATTTTTATGGGATCATTCCAAATGTTTAATGTGTTTGATGTTAGATTCTGTTCAACCCTGTGTTATGGTTTCGGTGGGTTAATTTGGTATTCATGCTTGGGTTTGAATTATTTAACATATGCTTGGATTCATGCTTAGTACAGTGTATTTATTGCTTATCATGTTGCTGTCCATAACGCATGATTGATTGTTATTCTGCTCAATGAATAACTGAATCATATGCTTAGTCCAATGTATGAGTTCCCTCCCCGAGATGTGATTGGTTAGGGGGCTCCAAAGAGTCCAACCCATTATGGGCCCAATTAGAATGAGACCCACCCAACCCTAGGATTGGATCCAAGAGTGTGGGAAACTGTTGTATCAAATGCATAGTAATAAAAAATATGCGATTGGGTAGATGTATGCATAGGATTGGTGGTCCGACGGACGGTCCACCTGGGCATCCCGAATGTGGGATGTGAGTGAGATTTAGTGTACCCCGTGTGTGGGGAGCTGAGGCATTTGGCCTTCCTGAGTGTTGCCACGCGTGTCCATGGCTCGTCAATCCATGGAAACTATGCTTGACCTGATTCTGGAGAGACAGAGGTCTCGAGGGATAAGTAGGCTGCGGGGGAGTTTGGTCCCTCCACGCTTGGTCAAAATTAGGTAAGTTCCATGTATTATGGGATTACCTCACCGAGGGGACTTCTTTGTGATAGGAGTACCTCAACACTGAGATGGGTCCCACTGTTGTGGGGACATCTGTTCTCATTGGATGTGTTCCATGATTATGGGAGCATCCATCGCTTGGGATGCGTTACAACATTTTGGGAGCATCCCTTCTCTTGCACACACTTGGTACGTACACACCCGCCCGAACTACGTTTGGCCTAATTCTCGCCGCAAAGGGATACGTAGGTGGCCTGGGATTTTTTCAGACCTCGGTCATATGTTATATATCATTTTTTCCTTTCTTTTGATGTATGATTAAGCTATTCTTTGAATTCTTTGATTCATGTTGTAATTATTTCCTTGTTTAAATTATTTAATTTCAGCTTATGCCACGCATGGTTAGTAAATAATTGAGATCAAATTAGGACTTTTCTTATACCTTGTAATTTTAATTAGATTAAATAGCCCCAAGCATTCATAAACTGTAGGAAAGGATAGGATTTAGGGAGACCGGTTCAACCGGACGAGTTGGGTGCCTAACACCTTCCCAACTCGTAATTTGGCACTTACCCGCCTTTGGTGAGACAAGATAGTCGTTCTATTTGCACGAGTCATTAGTGCCCCTCCATTAAGGGACATCATTTATAGGTCCTAGACCTTATCTAGGTGGCGACTCCTGTCTTCTTACCCTTCACTGGCATGAGTGGATGGGATCTGAAGGTGAGAACTTTCCAGATCCCAGTCTGAGTGTAATGAGGGTAGACAAGTTTCACAACATGTAAATTCAAATTTAAAAAATGAGGATAAAATCAAATTTTAAAAGGTTTTTCCCATGTCCTCACAAAGACATCAAAGAATGCCAACTCAAAGGGAAAAGGTCCCATATCTTTTGTGAAGGAAAATGGAAAGGGTAAGGACCCTATAGTTTATTGTCAAGGAGGAAACAAACCCCTCTCCCTAAGACTAACTTTGCAAGGCCAAGACAAAATGCATAGCAAGGATGGAGAGTGAAGCATGACAACTTCTATAAGGAAAACTATCCCAGTACACCACAGAGACAGATGAGGTACATGGCATCTTCAAAGTCAAGACCTCATTTTCAGGGATACTGCTATAGATGCAATAACTTTGGACATAAGATTGCTACCTGCAAATTCAAGATGAGAGATGTCAAATTTGAGAGTAGAACTCAATTTTCTCCCCTTGAAGAGAATTTTGTTGAGTGTTACAACTGTCACAACTTTGGGCATGTAGCAAGGAACTATAGAACCATCTTTCCCCATATGCCACCTTTATAGGGACAGCATAACAGAACAAGAAGAGAGGCTCCAAAGCAGAAACATGTTGAGAAACTACCATCACATAAGAGAGTTTGGGTTCAGAGGGATAAAACAGAAAGAAACAGCTCTTTGGTTATGTAGATAGTTTTTAAGGCATAAGATAGCTCTACACCATGGATTCTTGACAGTGGGTGTTCAAGTCACATGACTGGAGATAGTAAAAGGCTTCTAAAGCTTCAACATTATGAAGGAGGTTCAGTTAAGTTTGGCAACAATGATGGTGCCAAGATAGTTGGAAAGGAAAGCATCAGTCTCAATTATGGAAATATAACATCCCATGATATGCTCTATGTTTCAGGTTTGAAACATAACTTATTGAGTGTCAGCCAGATTTGTGATAGGGGTCACAAAGTGATTTTTAATGATCAAGGATGTGAGATCCGAAGGTCTGACAGTGGAAAGTTGATGGCATCAGGAAAGAGAACTTATAGAAATCTCTATATTTTGTCTAAAGATTTTGAAGAGAATTGCATGATGAGTCAAGAAGAGGAAACATGGTTATGGCATAGAAGATTGGGACATATTGGCTTTGAAAATCTGTCAAAAATATCTAATAAGAATGTTGTAAGAGACATTCCTTCATTGAAGAAGCCCTCCAATGATATCTGTGCATCTTGTCAGAAGGGGAAGCAGACAAGAACATCATTCAAACCTAAGGAGTACCATACTACTCAACCATTGGGGATAGTTCATTTAGATCTATGTGGGCCAGTGAGGACACAGAGCATTATAGGGGAGAGATATTTCATTTTGTTTATAGATGACTACTCCAGAATGACTTGGGTGATGTTTTTGAAACATAAATCAAAGGCTCTGGCTAGATTCAAGATCTTCAAAACTCAAGTTAAAAATGAGACAGACAAGAAAATCAAGTGTTTGAGATCTGACAGGGGAGGAGAGTACACCTGGATAGACTTTGCAGAGTATTGTTCTGAGAATGGCATCAAGAGACAGACTTCAGCTCCTAGAACACCACAGTAAAATGGTATTGCAGAGAGAAAGAATAGAACTATTCAAGAGATGGCCAGGACTATGTTATCTGAAAATGACATGGGAAATAAATTCTGGAGAGAAGCAGTACATACAGCAATATATGTTCAGAATACGTGTATGTCGAGGCCACATGAAGATAAGACTCCCTATGAATTATGGTTTGGTAAGAAGGCCACAGCAAAGTACTTCAAGGTGTTTGGTAGTAAGTGTTATATCAAAAACACCAGCCATGATCTAGGAAAGTTTGATGATAGGGCCGATGAAGGAATATTTCTTGGCTACTCTACCTCTAGCAAAGCTTACAAATGTTACAACAAGAGACTTGGCAAAATTATTGAAAGTGCAGATGTGAGAGTTGATTAGCACAAGAATTCTCCTACAGGGTCAAATAATGAGGTTCCTATCTTTGAAGACCTGAACAGTGAGCAGAATGATAATGAAACAGAAAAAGAGCAGGATGTAACAAATGTGTCAAGACAGAGAGTTGTGGTTGAGATAGAAGAAAGAAAAGAGCAGTCAGATTCTGAGGTGGACAAGCAGAATGGAAGTAGCTCAAGCAGAGTAAGAAAGAATCATCCTGGAAAATTAATTCTTAGTGATCCCTCAGCTAAAATGCAAACAAGGAAGGTAAGAAAAGCAAAACAGATGTTCTCTCTCTTATCTCACATTGAACCCAAATCAGTTGCAGAGGCATGTGAAGATTCTAGTTGGCTCAAGGCAATGAATGAGGAGTTGAACCAGATAGAGAAAAATAAAACTTGGGAATTAGTGCCAAGGCCTGCAGACAAGAATGTCATAGGCACTAAAGGGGTCTATAGAAACAAACTCAATGAAGATGGCAAAGTTGTAAGAAACAAAGCCAGATTAGTTTGTAAAGGATATGCTCAAGTTGAGGGCATTGACTTTGAAGAAACATTTGCTCCTGTTTCTAGGTTGGAAGCAATCAGGATGTTTCTTGCATTTTCAGTACACAAAAACTTCAAGGTTTACCAGATGGATGTTAATTCAGCCTTCTTGAATGGTGACTTAGAAGAAGAGGTGTATATAGAACAACCAGAAGGATTCCAACTGAGTGAGGACCCTACACTTGTTTGTAGACTGAAAAAAGCATTGTATGGGTTGAAGCAAACACCAAGAGCATGGTATTCAAGGCTGGACATTTATCTCTGTCAGTTGGGTTTCAAAAAGGGACTGGTAGATAGCAACATGTATGTGAAATCTATTGATGGTAGTCAGACAATTATGGTAGTGTATGTAGACGACATCATTTTTGCAGGCCACAAGGATGAGTCATGTAAGGATTTTGCTCAGAGAATGCAGGATGAGTTTGAAATGTCCTTGATTGGTGAAATTTCTTATTTTTTGGGTCTGCAGATCAGTCAGTTGAAGGATGGGTTCTTTTATCTCAGACCAAGTATGTGAAAGAGATGTTGAAAAAGTTCACAATGGAGATTACACATCAGTGAGCACACCTATGATGACTAGTTGCAAGTTGAGCAAAGATGATGACTCTCCACCAGTTGACCACACTATGTATAGGTCAATGATTGGAAGTCTGCTCTACTTGACTACTACAAGGCCAGATATTCTACAGTCTGTGTGCATGGTAGCTAGATTTCAAGCTGGCCCAAAGGAGACACATGTGGTAGCTGTGAAGAGGATCTTCAGATACTTGAAGGGGACAATGGAGTATGGTCTCTGGTATGCAAAAAGTAAGGATTTGGTATTGTCATCCTACTCAGATGCAGATTGGGCAGGTTGTGTTGATGATAGGAAGAGCACTAGTGGAGGTGCCTTTTATCTTGGTAGAAATTTGGTGGCTTGGCATAGTAAAAAGCAAGAGTCAGTCTCATTTTCTACAGCAGAGGCAGAATATATTGCAGTCACTTCTTGTTGCACACAAGTTTTGTGGATGAAACAAATGTTGAAGGATTTAGGCATTGAGTCAGACAAGCCTATTTTAATGTTCCGTGACAACACTAGTGCCATAAATATCTCTAAGAACCTAGTTATGAACTCTAAGACGAAGCACATAGACATTCGGTATCATTTCTTGAGAGAGAAGGCGACAGAAGGAGAAGTTCAGTTGGAGTTCATTCCTACATTAGAGCAGATGGCAGACATCTTCACAAAACCACTTCTCAGGGAACAATTTGTGTATTTGAGACAGAAGTTGGGAGTGATTATCCTCCCCAAGCATTGAGGAGCTTGGTGTGAGGGGGAGCAGTGTGTAATTGATATGTTATATTTGCTCCCTATGTTTGACTCAGGGGGAGTCATTTGATGTTTTTCTGTGTTGATGTGGTGTGGAGTTACTATTTTTGGAGCACCCATTGGATTGGAAAGATGCGATGGGCACTCCTATGTGGCCAATCCCTTTGTCCTTGTTGTCAAAGGGGGAGAAAGATCTCACGGTGGATTGAGTAGTTGCCAACAATTCCAAAGGGAGAAATTATTGGCCTTCGTATTGTAATTATTGGCAAAATGGGCTAACTGGGCCAAGTTTGATGAGAGAGAGTGTCTGCAGGCTCCATAGGCAAGCTGACAGTGATACAGGCAATATGGCAGTGATACAGGCGATGTGGCATGTTACAAGCGGTGTGATAGTGTTTATGACAGTGTTTCTTAGAAGAGTGTTGCATTCTTAGAAGAGAGATAAATCAAGAGAAAGAAAGAGGAGAGAGAAAATTGATGGTGGGACCCATAATGTCGAGGTGGCCTGTCACCATGGCCGCCAGCTCCGTAGCCAAGGCCAGCAGGGCCAAGCCAGGCATGGCCAGCAGCAGTAGCAAGCAGCATGCCCAGCCGCAAGCCACAGCAAGGCATGCCGCAAGCCATGGCCGCCGTCGCGCATGCTAGCTCGCATGGCATGCCCGCGTGCGCATGGCCTTGCCCATGGCTTCCCCTCCCCTGCAAAGCCGCACGCCACATGTTTGTTTGATTTCTAGGAGAGAGAAAAGCTCTCTGGAAATCAAACTATGTAGACACTTTTAACAAATTTTGAATGGTTACAGAGGCCATTCAATTGCATTTCGGGGGCATTTTGGAAAGTAAAAAATGGAGAAAATTCGAAATCCGTGGCCAAGAAAGAGCCACGTATGCAAAATCCAGATCAAACGGGTTACAAAATGGCAGGCTCAGGTGTGGCGAAGAAGTTGCGTCATGATTCTTGCACGCGCACTCTGATTGGGTCGGCGCAAGTTAAAAAGGTGTTCCGCAGTTCATGGTGACGGCACCTTGATCCAGCACGGCGTGCGTACGGTACAGCGGCATGATAGATCCCGATCGAATAGTTCTAATTAGTGTCGATCTTCGATGACGCGATCAAGACGATCAGAAGGACCAGATGCAATCCCGCTTTTTTACTGCAGATACCAACTCGACACCGTGCCTGCCATGTCAGCGGCGGCGCGGCTTTAGTACTTCGCGACTACACTATAAGGCATAAAAGATGCCGTTTGAAATGATTTCATTGGCCCACACTATTTTGGCCATAACTCAGCCATCCGATATCTGAATCGGATGGTTCAAATTGATCCGAACTCAGTTTTGGATTTCCTATCTATTGAAGAATTGAAGATGAGTTGGAGGTCAGTGGAGGCATGAAAAAATCAAAAAATAGGGTTTGAGAGAAAAAAAAAAAAGGCTTTCTTAGGGTTTTGCTTGGTTCTTGTTTTGGGGGTGAGCAAACAATCACTCATCATCTCCATTTGTGCCCATGATGGTGCATTGATGTGGGTTTTGAAGGTTGGTAGAGCTTCTTTGAATACGATAAGTGATTGTTGGACTATTGGAAGGAGAGATGATGTATGAGCAAGAAGTTGCTTGAAGTGCTTAGTTCTTCCTACATTAATGACTGTGAGAGATTCCATTGAACTTATAGAGACACTACATATGTCTTCAGATGTCGAAAAGCCTCGGTCGTGAGATTTTCTCAATTCCCTTGTTATTTATTGATTCAATGCCATGTATGCTAGAGTAGGTTGAGATATTTGAATGTCTACTTAGTATGGGAGTCTATTGTATGCTAGCTTAGGCGAAAAGAATATTGAATGCCTTGCTAGTTTGGGTTTTATTGTAGGGCATCACTATAAGCCCCAAAATCTACCATTCTGATTTGTGTTCAGTAGGTGCTGGACACTGGCTGGTATAGCCTGAACCTTGGCATTGTTTGCCCTCTCAATTTTATGCTGGGAAAACACAAGGTGAATATTCTTGTCATGTAAAAGACTAAAAGTTGAGTATTGAGTAAATACAGAGCCCATTAGGCATTACTCCGTGGATTAGCCATCACACACTGTGGTGATGAACCACGTAACCCTTCTATGTTGTGAAATACTTTATTTCTGTATTTTCTGAAGTGTGTGGAATGAACTGCAGGACGGGTGTGCAAATCTGGTAGACCTGGTCACTAAGTGGTACCAAGGTAGATTTGTATACGCTTGTATGTTTATAACAATCTGGTTCATCATCAACGCTGGACAGTAAGGAAAAGTTAGGGAAAAAGTTTTCACACTGATTCACCCCCCCTCTCAGTGTCATCCAAGGTCCATCACTCTGTTATCTATCTTCTTTCTATAACAAATATTGCAATCAGGAGTTCAACTAATTTCCAGCAATAACAATATCAACAAATCCTAATTTGCAGCTCTTTAATGGGTTTGTTCAACAAGAATGTCAAATGTAAATGAGTAGGCAAATAAAACATTTAAAATATCATGCACTTTGGCTCAACAATGTATTCAATACAAGAATATCAAGATAATATGTACAAAAACTGTGAACCGGATTCCCTTAGGATAGTATTTTGTTAAAAAAAAAGATTTTCCAAAACACCAAGAAGTGTTAAGTAGGATACCAAAATGATGGCCACGTCCATACGAATGCAATGCCATAAATTAGAGCTCCCATGGGCCCACACGTGGATCCACTCTTCGGTGGATTGGTCGAGCTGGCTGGGGTTGTCTGGGTGAAATAGTTCAGTTTAAGACTGGGTCAACGTTTCTGGCTTTCGGGTCAGTCCACCGAGTCAATGTCGGGTTTTATTGGGTAGACATTCTGGGTTTGATCAATGTGGTCTCAGGTCACGCTGAGTGAATGGTCAGGTCACCGCATGAGTCGACTAGGGCAGGTCAACTCAATAAGACTACCGAGTCATTGCCTGGTGCAATTCGGTAGGCTTTCAGAGTGACCACCAGTTCAACTCATTAAGGTTTCTAAGTCGCCATGGGTTAACTCACCGAACCGCTGCTCGTCTTCAACCTTTAACCTTTTATATATATATATATATATATAAGCAAGTGGCTTTTACTCACTTTTTTAGTTGGTGTGTAGATGCGTGTCCAACGGTTGGCAGTGGGGTTTTTTGTACTGCCTCACTGAAAGCTTCAATCTGGCATATAACATGTGAGATTTGACAGTATGGAACTTTTTTTTTACAAAAAATGAACCTCAAACAAGTTCGTTAAAAAATGGGGAGAAAAAACTCAGTTCGAGATTCAACTCAATAAGGTAGGTCATTACAATCAGTAACATTCAATTCTAGGCTCGGATACTAGTTATAAGAAAAACAGGGTCCTCTTTTGCCATCAGTTCCAAATCTCAATTCTTTCAAGCCACGAAAGAGAAGACTTTGGACGAAGAAAAACCCCAATTTATCCTCACAGTAGTGACTCCTCTAGGAATTACACATCAGACTCTCAATTCGTAGTTTCCTTTCCTTTACATTTATACGATGATTTTTTAGTGCTAGTTGTATGTAGTATGTTTGTGCTAACATTGTAGGCTATATATCTAGGATTTGGGAGTGTGCTACACTTGGGTGGTTAGCTATGTTAGGATTGGGAGAACACAAGAAAGAAGAAAAACACACAAACAAGAATTTACCATGGTTCAACACCCAAATATGGGATATCTACCTCTACCCAGAGAAAAGAGAATTCTTTTATTCCCCAAAAACTTCTATAGCTCTCCACCTACAGAGGAGAACCTCTATCAGCCTTACCTAGGTTTTCCTACACAGAAACAGTATATAGGTAAACCTAGAAACCCTAATCCCCATATAATTACTGATTCACCCCTGTACATGTAGTAGACCCAAACCCTAATACAAGTATAATCCCAGTAATCATAATCTCCACCTGGCTTGGATTATGCAAGCCACCTTGAAGAAGAACCCGTTGATGTTGATTCTGTAAACACTTTCATCGTCTCTGCCTAACCCATCTGGGTGTCTCGCACAACTCAACATCACACGATGTAAAGTGACTCACTCTCCCACTACTGCAGCATCACCAAAGAGTGCTTTGGGTTGGACATGACTCAATTCAAAGGTATGAGCTGCAACCTTTCTCGATTTATTGTAGATGCTAAATGAAAATGGCCTTTGGTGGAAGCCCCATTGCTTAAAGCATGGTTGGATGTTGCTAGCAACATTCCTTTGATGCCAAACAACAAGGATGTGTGGATATGGACTAGGGAGCAAACAGGATTATTTACTATAAAATCAGCATGCTCTTTATTAAGGGAAAAAAGACAAAAACCGGTTTGGGCTGGTTTAGTTTGGAACAAAGCCATGATGCCATGGCTGTGCCATGGCTGTGATGCTTTGGGTAGAGATGGTGTCATAGGAGGTTACCGGTGGATGAGCTCATAAAGAAGAAAGGTGTTCACTTGGCATCGAGATGTGCACTATGTAAGGCTGCTGAAGAAACTCTGGACCATGTGTTTTGTGAATGCAGGTTTGCACAGAAGTTATGGATAGAGGTTGGGCTGTTATTTGATATTGTAATCGTAGATATAACATAGCTACTATCTTGGTGGATTCAAAAATCCAGAATTGCTCCTCTCAAACATATCTGGAAAGGATTTCAATTCATTGTTTTACATGCCATTTGGAGGGCTAGGAATGCAGCATTGTATGATAATGTGAATCCTTCTCTATTTTCTTCTTGGCCATGGATTACAATGGGAGGTCGTGATATTGCAATTTGTGGCCCATGTGAAGTACAAACAGCTGTTGATCTTAGAATTATAAAGAACCTATCTTTAGCAGTAAAGGTAGGAAAAAGTAAGAGGATTGTGGAACTATATTGGCAACCACCTATCAAAGATTGGTAGAAGATAAATTATGATGGGTGCAATCTTGGAAACCCAGGAATAGCTGGAGCTAGCTAGAGGTGTTATTAGAGATAGTATAGGTAAATCCTTTTTGCATATGCAGAAACCATGATTGTGGCTACAAATTATTCGGCAGAGTTGAAAGCAGCAATGCATGGAATCAATGCAGCATTAAATCTTGGTTTCAGTAAAATCTAGTTGGAGGCTGATGCACAAGTTGTGGTAAATGTTTTCAGGACGAGAAATATTCCATGGTTCAGTACCCAAGAATGGAGAGCTCTTTCTGGTCGGCTAGCTCAGTGCTGTATTAGATATTTTCATTGTTGTAGAGAGGTTAAGTTGATATTTTAGCTAAAAAGCAGCTAAGGGGAGAAGATCTCATGTCTGGAATATGTGTCCTAATGTGGTAGCTAGAGAGGCTGTGTGGGATGCTTCACACAGACCTCCTTGGAAGGGTTCCCGTTGATGACAATGCTGAAGGTGGGATTTCTTTCCATATAGGGTGTTTTGTATTTCCTTTATTTTTTTACTATTAATACAAATTTTGACTTCTAGCCAAAAAAAAAAAAAAAAAAGAAGCATAAAAGTAGACATGTTAATATGCCCTAACTACTACAGACCCGACTCCTCACCTGATATCACTCAAAGTCCAGTGGCAATGCGAAGCCAAACAGAAGGCTAACACTTTGCTCGAGTCCAATACCTATTCAATTAAATAAGGAAAATTTTTACGTAGTACCCAAATAATTTGCCAAACATCATCTACCACCCAAAAATTCCTAAATGTTACCCCATTAACTAACGGAAGAGAGTTGAAATTTTGTCTTAACGTTTATACCCTTCTCATTTTAAACTGAGAAAACATCAACTACCACCCAACTTCCTTGATCTTCTTTTCTGCAATCTTTTTTGTTGAGCTTTTTTTTTCTCTCAAATTTTTCAGATCTAAATTTCATTGGAGAGTTCTTTTTAGAATCAGATATAGATCAGATATAGAAGAAATGCTCAGAGATACAAAATAAAAAATAGAAGAAAAAAAATGAAGGAAGAAGAGTCATAAAAGCAGATTTAGAAAGGGAAAAAAACGAAGGAGAAGGAAAAGTGAGTGCGAAGGGTTTCTTGTGTCCTCGTTCATTCACTTCATCAGTTCGGTTATGCCGTTTTGTTCTTATGCGTTTCTTTTGTCTTCGAGAGTTGCATTTTTTTTTTCTCTCTTGAGATTCAGATCTGGAGTTTTCTTGGTTTCTTCAGTTTTCTTCGTTTCATTCGTGTTGCAATCATAATCTAAAATTACATTCCTCTGTTCTATTCAGAGTTAGGAATTTCTTATTTCCTAATTCTATGATTAATCATCCTTTTTCATAATCGATTTAGGGCTTTTTCTTCAAATAGATCATAAATCTTAATTCTTTTCTCTATTTGAACTAGAAGATGATTAGATCTCTATATTAGGGACCCCTAATTGAATAAAAAATTCTTAATTCTATAATACTTCCATAATGCACAAACAACAGAGTTCACCATTTTAGTGTATAATTCATGATTGACTGAAACCAATAGAAAGCAAAGAGACAGAACAGATACAGATTGTATCCCAAATCTAGAGTTTGATGGGCCTGACATCGATTTTGACCATCCGAGCACCAAACTCGACACCAATCGTGAGATTATGCATGGGCTGGAATCTCTTGTCCATGAATTGCAACGGGAGACAGGATTTCCCCACACTTGTAACTCCGAATTAATAGAAAAAATAAAGTACTCTCAAAATAGGGCTCGTGCTTCGAATTTAAGAAATGGGTTCATCATTATAACTTAAAAAAAAAAGTGAGAAAATAATTGTAGAACATCAGACGAAAACAAGTTAATTACAATTTAAAGAGGTAATCGTAAGACATAACGATCGAAGAGAAAAAGAAAACAATCTACGAATCCGAATGTTGGCGATTTCGGGGATCAAGGTGAGAGAGATGTAAGCATAAAATGGACCCTAGATTCTCAACATCAACCAGAGCTTCAAGTCTCACCAGGTGAGGCCACTCCTTAAATATCGACGGTGCGGTGATTCGTTGTAGTTGCAGAAGATTTTTTTTTTTTTTTTTTTTGATAAAATGTTGCAGAAAAAGAGAGGAAGAAGAAGATGATTTGGGGGTAGGGTTAAAAATAACTAAGGGTAAACTCGACTTTTTCCCTTACAATAAGGGTATTACTATCAATCCGAAATTTGTTAACTGTTGATATCACCATCTAATGGCTCCGTTATAAGGCTTTGGATCTTTTTGATAAACGTTTGGGAATTTTGGGTGATAGGTGATATTTTTAAAAAACAGGGGTGATAGGTGATGTTTCGCAAACTATTTGGGTACTACGTGAAAACTTCCCATTAAATAAACTTATTAGGTTGGTTTTGTAACTTTTAACTATTGTGGACAAGTCCTAAATGTCTATACATGGGTCCCAAGATAAGTCAGGAAACCAATGGTTGGTCCCATAAATCCTAGCTAGGCAATCTGGCCTTCTGAACCAGAAACGGATGGAGGTTCTAGAGGGTATGTTCCTTGATTTTTTTCTTCTACCAAAACACTTAGAAGAATTAACCAATTTTTTAATAAATCAGAGGGTGTATACAGATGGTGTGTCATTCGGCACATCCTCCGGATAACCTTTTGTGATCAAGTAATTGTTACAGTGAGCAGACAAAACATAATCTCAATGTAACACCGAATGGTATTCCCTCTGGCTTATCCTCTGGATACTTATTATGCTCACCGGGCTAATTATACAGAGCCCCCGATGAGTTTCGGAGGATATGCCTCCAGTGTCTTCGGGGGATATGCCCTCGGTGAACATCCTCCGGAGTAAGTTCAGAGACCACTTGAACCAGAGTTCTTGGTCTCCATTCCCAGGGCTTTTCATTCCCATTGTCTTTCATATGATTCCATTTGGTGGAGATTATATTCCCAAGTCAGGGGAAGAAATTAGAATCACTAGTGACTCATTTCATCCTCGACAAGGAGGCGGGTGAACAACCTACCCTCTAGGGTTTGTGCTTTTGGTCTCCACTAATGGTGGTCATTAATGGTGAAATATTCCACCATCAAACCTACCTTGGTGGCTGAAAGAAGAGAGAGAGATATGAACTCTCCAAGGACGAACCACCTATGACACTAAGGTTTGGTTTACCTTCATTAATGGTGGTCACTAATGGTAGAGTAAATGTCATTGGTCTACCATTAGAGCTAAAGGAGCTAAAGGAGAGAGAAAGAGATGAGAGTCTACCTCACAAGGGAGAGAGACTAGGGCACAAGTTGAGCTCCCTCACACTTCCCAAGGCCTCCTTCACGAATCCTAAGGTCCAAGGAGTGAAATAAGGATTGGAGTCCCCTATTTATAGAATCCCAAGGAGAGAGAGTGTCTCAGACACTTGATTCTCACACACGAACCGAGGACAGGCTACCAGGTGGTATTCCATCTGGTAGATCCTTTGGTTAGGCCAAATTACAACCCTCCGATCAGTAGGATGGTCCCTATGCATTGGGGTGTGTGGGGCCACTCTAGGTCAATCCTAGTGCATTCAAATAATCATATATGTATAGAGAGATCTCACCTAAGATTCAGATGTATCCATCAGGTCCGCATTGGGTGCCCCATCAGTTTGAGTGTTGAGATCTGGCACAAGAGGAATCTAGGTTAGTAGTGGATTTTCGGTGCAGGTCTTACACTTGGGGTATCTACGAGATCAGGACTGAAGAGGGTTTCCGGGTTTATAATCCCTGGGTCCACCTGAGGAGGCGCTATTGCTACTCCACGTCGCTTAGTGTTATATGTATATAAAAGAATGTAGGTACCCATGATTCATTGAGCATTCGATGATAGATGTCCTTATCCTTGTCAAGATAGCCTTACCAAACCTATCATCTTCATTACTAACTTTTGTGTGCTTGTTTCATTTTTTAACAAACATAGTGAAATTTGTCTTTAGTTTTGATGTTTATATTGGGGTATCGAAACTTGTGTATTCTCACCTTAGATATGTTAACATGATGAAGTCAACATATATATATATATATATATATATATATATATATATATATATATATATATATATATATATATATATAGATATATATATATATATCTTTGAGCTCCAATTTATTAGGGTAGAGAGTTACATACATCCAATTCATAGCGATTCGAATAATTATATGTATCTTCTATATTACATACAACTCATATGTACACTTGCCATGTCCAACATTTCAAGTTTGAGAATGATTCGAATTTGAATAACTCAATGTAAACACTTTGATCAAAATGCTTACTTATTTGTTCAGTTTTGAATGACAATTTTGTGCTATCACTCATGAGAGTTGACAAATTGATAAATCTGCTTCAAATTGTTTGAATGGGATTTGTCTATGTGTTTGGATTTTGATCATAGTTAGTTAATACAGGAATGGGAAAAAAAAAACTTTGAAAGATGCAGAACATTTAAAATGGATCAGAAATTAAACAAGACGGTAAAAAATGTGGAAAAAACATAAATGGACAATACAGGTTTTGAACAGTCATAGTGCAATTTGATCATAGTGCAATGGGATGGCTATAAAAATGATGAGTTGTAGAATAATGAAGTAGCATGAGTAGACTGCAAACTGCATGCAGCTCAATGGCTCCAAATTAAAATTTGGGGCTGCATGTCACAATGGCTCAGCTTTTCCTTATTTAACGAAATCAGTTTTAAAAAGTTTTTTTCAAAAAGCTTTGGAGCTTTTATGAACGTCATTCATTTTTTTCAAATGAAAAGGACGGAATGCATTTAAACGGAGACCTTAGCCATACGAAGTATTTTTCTCATTCAGTTCACCATGATATGAAACACATATTAAACGGAAATAATATGGTACGAGAAAAATACACCGTTTAATACGCGTATTAACTAACTATGGGAGGGATAGGCCTGATGCCGACTGTCGTAGAGTAATAAATTTGTTTACCCTTTCTGGTATCTCATCTGGCGGAAAAAGATCGTCTCCAGCCGTCCAGTCGTCCAGTCGTGGACTGGGCGGACTGGATTTAAAGGACACGCCCCCCCCCCATGTATTGGTATGCGTGTCCTTTTAATCCAGTCCGTCCAGTCCACGACTGGACGACTGGACGGACTGGAGACGATCCAAGTCCCCATCTGACACCTTTTCTAGAACTGGCCCTATTTGCTATCGGTAATGCACATTTTGTTGGACCAAGTTAACTAACACATTTACAGTCTGCTCTAACTTTGCCAATCAGACTCTAATTAATCAGCCTTCCATTAACTGGAGTCTGATCTTGTCCCTCTTCCATAATCTCATATGAATTTTCAAAAATAGGCATGAAAAGATGGATGGAATCTGGTGTAGAAGCTTAGATAACCTCTGGGAGGTGGAGCCTCTTATTCAGGTTGGAGAAATGAGGAAAGATGAATTGATATTGTACCAAAAATGGGAATAAAGATATAAAGAATTCGAAAGAGACTCACATGCACAAGCGAAAATGACTCAACCAACCAAACAAAATTAGTTCTCTCATAAGAGAAATCAAATGAAGTCTATCTTATTCAAATTGATTTAACTAAGATGGCTTTGTAATTGGTTTTGAAGTATATGACTCCAAAAATGGATCACACAATCATCAAAATCATAGTTAGTCAATACGCGTATTAAACAGCATATTTTTTCTGTATTACATTATTGTTGTTTAACAATCATTTTCCGTATCATGTTGAACTGAATGGAAAAATTATCCGTACGGCTAAGGTTGCATTTAAACGCATATTATATGCATGTAAGCAGTTTATATAGATCCTCTTTGGGTTTTTCCATGAGATTTCCCATGAACCTTGACAAACACACTACACAGATTACTAGAATACAATGGGTATTGAAAAGAGATGATTAGAGACATACCTCTTGCTGTAGATTGATTTTCGACCCTATACCTTCTATGATTTGAATGCTTTGAATGTTGGAAAGCTTGGATCAAAGTCTTCCACAGCCTGTCGGGATCCCTTGACCTTCTCTCTGCGTATGGGAACAGGAGAAGAAAATAATATTGTGGCTGTGGGGACTCTAACCATTGGTATTTATAATACCACCCCCAACCCTGGACCAGTCCCACAGTGGACCAGGTTGGTCCATCTCCAAACATACTTAAACCGGTTTACCCGTAATTAGACTCCCACTGAATCAACTAACCTTATAATTAATTAAGCCCATAAAAATATCTTACAATCTCCCACTTGGGCTATATTAATTATAAATTCACCATTGATCAATGTGGCCATGGAATCTAATTACACCAAAACCATCCTTTACTTTGATTCAGTTATCAAGCCTACCAATGTCGAACAACAGCGGAAAGTACTCCTACACATCCGGTGTACCCCCTACTGTCAGTCACATACAAAGGTTTACTTAATGACATAAATCACTTTGAGATGAATACTTGAGTCCAATGATCGAATTACCACGATCCCGTTACCTTAAAATCCTTATAGGTCAACGCACTTTGATATTATCCAACTTTATATAGGCAAACCGCCTCCAATTTGGATTAATATCTTACTTTGGCTTACCGCCTTCTTTGGCTAAATACCGCCTTCTTTGGCTAAATATCGCCTTCTTTGGCTAAATACCGCCTTGTAATTTTGACATGTCTTAAATAATCAATAATACATACAAGCAATGAATGCTCACTAATAATCCTATCTATTAAACCACAGACAAAACAATCAATTACAGATAAACCATCAATTACCAGATCTCCCACTAACCAAGCAGATCTAAACACTCCCACTGACTAAGAGAATCTAAAGACTCCCACTGACTAAGAGAATCTAAAGACTCCCACAGACAAAATCTTTTCAACCATTCCAAGAAAACATTTTCAACCTGTCTCTGCATTGCCTTAGAGATCAACTATGACTGGTACAACTAGTCAAACCTAAAATTGCACAGTCAAACATGAAAACTTTTTACCACATCACATAACAAATACAATCAACATTACATGCAATCATTTACCTTACAACATCATAGGCATAATTTCTTTCAATTTAATTGAAAAGAAAAACTTTACATTCCGATATTTCTAATAATATCATTACATTTTAATATGGGAACAATATGCTAAGTCAAACAATAAACATAAAACAAAGTAAAATCAAAAGCAGAAAAAACATTTGAATGTAAAAGAAACTTTACAATATTCAAGCCAACAGTCTTCAAGACCCTCCTACCCCAAAAACCTAGGGAGTCCTAGAACCATTATCTCTTTCTAGATATACTTATCTGGCTTAACAGTACTTGGTCAAACCACCTATCTTTTGTGAATCTACCCATCTATGAGTAATCCACCTTAGAGTTACGCAACAACAATCTTATCACTAGCTATTTCTCCCCTTTGGTAATGTAAGCCACCTAGATCAGAATATATATATATTCTAGCAAATAATGAAATATATTTAATATATCAATTACATTGGTCTCATTGTCCTTGAGCTTTTCAATGATAATTAACAGCTCCCAAAATACTTCTTCACATTACCATTTCCAGCATAACTGATACTAGAGAAATAGGTTAATAAACTATCTTCCGACCCCCTCTAAAATATTATCTTTTCCTTTGAATTTTTCTTAGATAATCCCTTTGCAATATTTCTCATCTTAATACTGCTACACATAACCTCAATAGTAGAATACCTCACAACTTATGTAAACCACTATGAAAGATACATCTAGGTCAAACGATCCTAGACTAGTCTCTAATCTTTTCATCATAAATTTTATTCTTTGTCCTAGGAAGAGAAAAAAAATAGATATCAAAACACTCTTTGGGACAACTATACTTGGATGAACACATCAGTGTATGAGTTTAAATACAGTATCAAACAACTGAAGACTCATACATATACCCTTTACTTGCATTAACCATAGAAAACTTTCATGTAAATAAATATCTTTTTCCAAGAGTTAACCAATTACACATTCTCCTTTGGGATAAACATGCAGTGGTCTTCTCAGTTTCTGTGCAATAACTGCGAAAGAATAATGACTCTTGAAAATCCCACCACCTTTGGGTTAATGAGACTCCCTAAAGTCAAAACCCTTTCATGCAAATAAATATCATTTTCCAAGAGTTAACCAACTACACATTCTCTTTTGGGATAAATATGCAGTAGTCTTCTCAATTTCTGTGCAATAACTGCGAAAGAATAATGACTCTCGAAAATCCCACCACCTTTGGGTTAATGAGACTCCCTAAAGTCAAAACCCTTTCATGCAAATAAATATCTTTTTCCAAGAGTTAACCAACTACACATTCTCCTTTGGGATAAATATGCAGTGGTCTTCTCAATTTCTGTGCAATAACTGCGAAAGAATAATGACTCTCGAAAATCCCACCACCTTTGGGTTAATGAGACTCCCTAAAGTCAAAATTTTTTCATTCATGTGCATGAACATACCTTTAACTTTGACAATGCCACCTTTGGGATAACACTGACTTTCTTAGCTGCTTTTCACACCATAAATAATAGTGTATTCAAATATATCCTTTATTGTATATGTAAATGTATAAATTTAGGATTTGAGGACTACAATGATAGAACTGAGTGTACCACTTTGGCGGATTCCACCCAATCTTCACATGCCACCCACAAACCTTAATTTGATCAAAACTTGACAATGCCACCTTTGGGTGCACATCGTCCTTACACAAGCATTTACAAATACATGAACTTTGAATTTGAAGACATCATGATGAAACTAGGTGTTCTACTTTGGTGGGTTCCACCCAATTCCACAATGATATCCCCAAACCCTACTTTGCAGCACATTGTGGGTCAATAAATAAAATCTCATGCACACATTACCTTCTACATGCATCTGGTACAAAAATAACTGATAAATAAGCAGAAAACTGCAAATCGGATTAATTTGGGGCACCTTTTAATCAAAATAAATTTCCTAAATCACCAAACTGTATCAAACTATGCACCAAACTGTAGAGCATTAAAATATGAAACCAACGCAAAAAACCGCGTCAAAATCCGACGCTCCTAGCTCTCACAATCGCCGTCCAAAGTAGGCTTGAGCATTATTGAAACCTGAACCGGCTAGAACCGGTTCATCCGGGTTCGGTTTGGTCTGTCCGGGTTCGCCTATGGGCGGACCGAACCCACAATTTTTTTTTTTTTTTTTTTTGAACTTTGGTCCAGACCAAACCAAACCGGTCTGGACCTAAACCGGACCGTAAACCGACGGTCCATTCACCGGTCCAACCAACCCGAAGGCGGGTCAATTATCGGGTCAATGTTTCGGGTTTCCGGGTCAAAATCTCGGGTCACTGGGGCGGGTTTCCGGGCCAAACTGGCGTGTCACTGGATCGGGTTATCAGAATCAAATTCCCGGGTCGCGGGTCGGGTATTTATTTGTCCTGGCTGGGTTTCCCCTCCCCGGAGGCCTGCGCTGGGCCATCCCTGGCCCGACTAGTCTGGGCTTGGGGAGCCGGGGCTGGGTAGACTCGGCCCGAGTCAACCCAGCCAACCCGTTAGGGTTCACGGGTTAGCGCCGAGTCGACCCGGCGACGACTCGGCGCCGTCAGTTTTTTTTTTTTTTTTTTTTTTTTTTCCAACCCTCGCGCGTGGATCTCACTCGCCTTTTCAGGCGGCGCGTGAGGGCGCGTGGGGTGGTTTCCGGCGACCAATTTTATGTCGCCGGCTCCGTCTCTCTGAGTTCTACAATCCTGTATAATTTCTTTTGCTTTTTAATGATCCGAAAAAAAAAATTCAAGGTCGAAACCCTAGACAGGTTCGAAGAAAATTTTGAGAGAAAAATCTCTCCCCCTTTTGAATTCATTCAAACATAAAGTATTAACAATGCTTTCCCATGATTCTAGATCTGTATAGGTGGCTCTGATACCACTGTAAGCAGTTTATATAGATCCTCTTTGGGTTTTTCCATGGGATTTTCCATGAACCTTGACAAACACACTACACAGATTACTAGAATACAATGGGTATTGAAAAGAGATGATTAGAGACATACCTCTTGCTGTAGATTGATTTCCGACCCTTTACCTTCTATGATTTGAATGCTTTGAATGTTGGAAAGCTTGGATCAAAGTCTTCCACAGCCTGTCGGGATCCCTTGACCTTCTCTCTGCGTATGGGAACAGGAGAAGAAAATAACACCGTGGCTGTGGGGACTCTAACCGTTGGTATTTATAATACCACCCCCAACCCTGGACCAGTTCCACAGTGGACCAGGTTGGTCCATCTCCAAACATACTTAAACCGGTTTACCCGTAACTAGACTCCCACTGAATCAACTAACCTTATAATTAATTAAGCCCATAAAAATATCTTACAATGCATTCTTGTCTTTTTCATTTGAAAGAAAAAAACGGATGACTTTCATAAAAGCTCCAAAGCCTTTGAAAAAAACTTCTAAAACTTATTTTCTTAAATAAGGAAATGCTGAGCCATTGTGACACGCAACCCCAAATTTTCATTTGGAGCCGCTGAGTGACATGCAGATTGCAGCCTACTCATGCTAGTTCGTTACTCTACAGCTCTTCGTTTTTATAACCATCTAATTTTACTATGATTTACAAGTCCCATTGATGTGGGACTGCAAAATCATGCTTTCAATCAGCTAAATCTCTCTCGTGTATCCGTTATTGTCTAACCTCAGAAGTTGTGACTGACATATCGATCCTCAAAAGTTGTGAATCCTTTCACTCCACTACTTCATATATTTACGATTTTTAGACTAAAAATGAATGTGTATTTTGTTATTTACTTTGCAAGCAACCTTTTGTGTGAGTATGATCATAATGTTAAATCTAGAGGTAAAACTCTTATCAGCAAATGTTCTTTCAACACTCTAAATCTATGAGTTAGTGGGCCAAATGTATTATATAAAACATAAAAATGTTCTATATCAATTATCAATTTTGATGTCGTTGAGCCATTTTTTTTTTATACCATATTGTTCAAATTTTACCGTTTAAAACCCATATCGTCCGTTTTTGTTTTTTTGCTATTTTTAAAAAATGAGACCGCATTTTTTACCGTCCCATTTATTTTCTGAGCCGTTTTAAACGTTCTGCACCATTCAAAGTTTTTTTTCCATTCCCATATTAACAAACTATGATCCCTCCTTCAACTCCTATTCGAATTGAAGGAAAGGAAAAAGAGGAGGTCGTATATTAGAAATCTACATTTATTGGGAAACGTTCTGTTGAGAGTCTTGCACTACAAGGGAGAATTGGAGAATTGATCATCTAGAAGATATGTTGAGAAGTCTCAAAGGCATAGACAGTCGTTTCGTTGATTCTAAAGGGTTAAACTTCTTTCCAGATGAGCAACTAGCTCAGGCATTGTTTCTTCTTCTACTTTGTTAGAATATTTGATTTAGCTTCTCTATGCATTTAAACTCTGACATAGCTTGCTTACGGTTTATAATTGATTTTTTATTAAATATTGTTATATTCTATCTTGCCAAATTTCTATTTTCTTCTATTATTGTATATTATTAGATTTACTTCTATTAACTACTTGTTTGGGGACGTGTTGTGTGAGCACCCACATATATTTTGTACGAGGGTTTGGGAATCGCCAAATTTATGTGGCTGTTCAACGACCGACCTTTAGAGTAGGACGCAGGATCCGGGATAAAATAGGATGATTCTCGACCCCTCCAATGTATCCCCATCCACGCAAACTTGTGATATTAATATAGAATAAGATTTCCATTGCACATACAGGTTCGCTTCCTCAATTTAATTTGTTTGAATAAACTCAAGACTCCAATGTGTCGTTTGTAGGAGAGATCCTTATCTCTTAGATTCCACATGCGATTCCAATCTCACTAAGGAATTCGGTTTAATCTTAAATAATGTTTTGATGCATTTCATTAATTTGTTTTCATATTGCTTATTGAGTGGGCCATATGCCAATCAATGGCTTTGGACACTTCCCTAGGAGAACTACACGGGGACCTGGTACTTGGGAGATGCAATGTCTCCGAGATACATAGACAATTCGGGTAGTTTTTCCAAATTTGGTCCATCGTCTGCACTGGTTATATGTAACCGGTTACACTTTCGATTAAATTGGCATGTGGACCATGAGTTTGACCAATGGCTATGGACTCTTGCGCCCTTTCGAACTATGTTATTTGGACTTGAATCTTGGATACGTCTGGGATACATAGGCATATTGGGTCAACCTCCCAAATTCAGTCTAATGCTTCGGTTTGGATTTATCCCATTTACATTTTGGCTTTCAAATATTGCATTCACATCTTGGTGTCAAATTCTGCATTTTAAATTTGGTTTCAAACTTCGATTCAAATCTTTGATTTCGAATTTGGCATTTGTATCTTTGAAATTTCAAATCTTGTTTCAAATCAATTCAAACCTTTTATTTTCGTGAAATACGTGGAGAACCTGATTCTCGGACATCTCGGGATTTGTAGGTAGCTTGAACAACCTCCAGATTCGGTTCATTGACTTTAAAACTTTGTTATATTTTCTTTATTTCCCTTTTGAATTCAATTAAGTGACGCTGAAGCCCAATGAGAGACAGGCATGAGAGTGAGATTCAGCAATTCATTTAAGAGATCCGACAAATCTTCAAATTAGCATGATTGGACCATCATCCAATTCCATTTATATGATTCTCACACATTTTATTTTATTTCTTTATTTCATTAAATGTTTGGCTAAATTTTAATTTATGATGATCTAGAAACTTGGTCTAGGAATCCTTTAAAACTTAATCATTCATTGACCATGAACGTCACAACATTAAAGTTAGGAAAGGAGTATTATGGGAGATTGATTCTTGGATCGGGCGATTGGGGTGCCTAGCACCTTCTCAAATCGTAACCTCGATGCTTACCTGATCTTTGATGAAACTAAAGTCTAAGTTGGGATATGAGTCAGTAGATGTCTCTCCTATGTGAGATCGATAATTTATAGGTCCTAAACCCTAACCTAGGTGACGACTCCAATTTATTTCCATCCATCGGCATGGGTGGACAAGAACACAAGGCGAAAGCCTATGATCTCTTGTTTAGGTACAAACCCCTCATTTTATATCAATTCCAAACCTCGATTCTTTCAAGCCACGAACAAGAGGACCCTAGAGAGAGAAAAACCCAATTTGTCCTCACAGAAACAGAGATAGAAATTATGCAAATTGGGTTATAGCTAGTATTTATAATATATCCCAAACCCTGGGCCACCCTCACAATGGATCAGGTTGGTTTATCCCTAACCTATGACAAATTAGATCAAAATCGATCAAACCCATAATACGAACTCCCACTAGTCAATATGTCTGGTAATTAATTAAGCTCATAATAAAATAAGATCTTACAATCTCCCATTTGAGCTAGATTAATTATAAACCCACCATTGATCAGTGTGACTATGGAATTCCATTACACAACAACTCGTCACAAAATTTGATCCAGCCATCAAACCTACCAGTGTCGAATAACAACTAGAATACAATTCAATATCTGACGTATAACTTTCTATCAATTATAAACAAAGGTCTACTTAATAGCATAAACCACTTTGAAATAAATATATGAAAATATCATTTTCATGTGAGTCCACAATTTTGATCAAATTATTTATAATATAGTTGCCTTAAAAACCTCGTAGGCATATAACTTTGATATTAACATACACCTCGGCAAACCACCTCTTGGGTTAACACCAGACTTTGGCTTATCACCTTTGAACCTTGACTAAATACCACCTTGCAATTTTAACATGTCATTTAAATAAAAGTAAGCATACCAACATTAAATGCTAAAGCAAATATGTCAATGATTGTGCCCATAAAATTCATAGGCAAAAAAATAAGCAAATACTAGGTCTCTAATTAATTAAGCATATTTAAAGACTTCCACTGGCAATGCCTTTTAACCATTGCCTATTGAGCTATAATAGTTTGTCTTTACTCTGCCTTAGATGTCACACTATGTTTGGTACAATTGTTTGAACATATGGTCATACAGTCTAACTTCTAAAGTTCATTCATCACATAATCAATACCAATGAAAAGTGAATCATAAAATCGAAAAGAATCACTTTATTAAAACTTTATCTCAAAGGATATCTCCTCAAAATGGCACAAAGTATGAGTCTTCCAAAACCATGTAATTAATAACAGAACATAAAAACAAAGTAAACAGCAAAAGGCAAAAGGAAAGTAAACAACTGAATGTGAAATGATCTTAACTATTCCTACGGCTTCAATTCCAACTTGTACTCAAGTCATCAATTCTTGGCACCCTCCTATTCAGAATTCTTAGAATCTATCTCCTTCTCCGGTCAAGCCTATCTGGTTTTACAATCTTAAGTTAATCCACCTTTTGTTTCACACTATAAGCAATCCACATTACTTGTTCTACTTCTTCCTTTTTGATAATGTAAGCCACCTAGATCTAACTATACTTTTCTAACAAAAAAGTAAATGCCTAATGTATCATATATAGTGGTCCAATAACTGATAGCTCTAAAAAATGCTCTCACACACTACCATTATCATCAAAACTAGTACTAGTGAGCTAGGTCATTAAACTACGTCTCTGCCCCTTCTTAAGAATATCAAAATTCCCTTGGATTTCTCTCAGATACTCCATTTGCAATATTCTTCATATGAATACTGCAACACATGACCTCAAGAACAAAACACCTCATAAGCAGAATACACTACTCTAATGGATACATCTAAATCAAACAACCCTATACTAGTTTTCACCTCTTCATACCACTTTATAATTTGTCCCAATGAGAGAGGGAATAAAAGCTAACATACTTCCTGGGACAGCCAACCTGTGATATTTATCACGATATGAATCCAAACACAATATAACATAAGCAATAAATAATACAAGACTCATACATACATATTAGCTGCACTAGCAATGTCTAAACATATGCAAGCAAAAAAATATTTTCAAGAGTCAAATCAAAACTACACATTCTCCTTTGGGACAAGTATATACTAGTCCTCTCAGTGTCTGTGCAATGACTATGAATGAATAATGATCCTTGAAAATCTCACCATCTTTGTGTGAATGAAACTCCAAAAGCCAAAACCCTTCAATCCATGTACATGAGTATTCCTAAACTTTAACAATGCCATATTTGGATGGACATAACCTTTCTTGGCTGCTTTTCATAAAAGTGTATATTTTGACAATCCCACATTTAGGTAAACAATGTCTATCTTTACTGTATCTATAAATACATAAATTTAGAGTTTGAGAATACCATGTTGCAACTAGATGTGCCACTTTGGTGGGTTTTACTTGTAGTTCTTACATGACACCTAAAAACCTAATTTAAACAAACTTTGATAATGCCACCTTTAAGTGTACATTGCCCTTCAATAAAGTATTTACAAATACAAACCTTGAAATCAAAGACATCATAATAAAATTAGGTATACCACTTTGCCAGGTTTCACTTAATTCTACTATAATATCACTAAACCCTACTTTACAGCTCTTTGTGAGTTTTTCCAATATGAATGTCCAATGTAAACAACTATACAAAGAAAAACATTCAAAATTATCATGCACTTTAACTCATCCATGTATCTGGTACAAAATTATCGGAACAACATACAGAAAAACTATTAACCGAGTTCCCTTAAGGTACTTTTATGTCAAAAACACATTCCCCCAAAACACCAAAAATGGTCCAATAACATTCTAGATTGTAGAGCACAAAAAGAAGGATACAAAGCAAAAAGCCAAAGCTCAATCAAAGCTGCCATGCATTGTCGGAAGATGGAGCATAATATCACTCGTTGGGAACCACTTTGGTTTGATGTGAATCAGTCCAATTTGGCCTGGACCGACCAAGTTCAATCTGGTACGATCCAACCAGTAGAACCTGGTCCAATACTCCGGATCAATGGAACAAGAAAGTTTTTGGGTAGCTCATTCGGATCAAGTTTTTGGGTATTCGGCCCAACATGTCAGGTTCCCATGTAGAATACCGACTGTCAAAAAAACCGGTCTCGGGTTGACCCACCAGATCAACTCACAGCTTTGGCCCAAAAACTGAGTGGTTGGGTGACACGTGCCCCACGTACCCTGCTAGCCCTGATGAGTCAACTCAA